>JAMZDL010000070.1:0-151076 GCA_027579765.1 Candolleomyces efflorescens
GAATATAACTTTCACGTAATTGGAGGCTGAGTTATATTTGAATTTGAACTTGGAATATAGCTCTCGAGTTGTTTGAGAATGAGTTATATTCAAATGTGAACTTGAAATATATCTCTCGAGTCATTTGAGGATGAGTTATATTTGACTTTGAGATTGGAATATAGCTTTCACGTAGTCCGAGGCTGAGTTATATTTGGATTTGAACTTGGAATATATCTCTCGAAGCATTTGAGATGGGATATATTTGTATTCGAACTTGAAATATATCTCTTGGGTAGTTCGAGGGTGAGTTATATTTGACTTTGAACTTGGAATATAATCTTGCTAACATCCCTAAGAGAGGTTGACGATGTTATATCTGAGTCTCGGTTCAAGAAATAACTCGTGCTGTGAACAATTCTCTCCTAACGTGGCAAAACATTTTCTAACTGAATTATATTTGAATTTCCCTACCAGATATAACTATAACGACCATTGGGCCCTGCGACGGAAATAATAATGTTAGGCCCAAGGCTCGGTAAACCATGGTCTTCCGGACTCCAAGTAAATCGCAAATCTCCTTCACATTGTAGCGGTCTCGATAGAATAGGACTGGAATACGATCCTTCAGGTCTTGCGAAATGCTACGACTGGGCATAAGGAGAAAGACGACGTTGGGAATGAAGCGCAAATGCGCTTACAAATGCATGTTTGGCTTCCTCGGCATGATCGGCAACCCCGCGATTGAAAACGCGGATTCCGCATCGTTTTGAAAAGTAGTGTAAAGACCCTCATTACTCATAACAGGACCCTGAATACAAACAAGCGCCAGCTCATCTCTCCAATGCACCGTCTCTCCACCTCCTCGTCTCGCGCTGCTCGTCGTGCAGTACGACTTCCGAGTACGATAAGACCAAGCTTCAAGAACGACTGGCCAAGTTGAGCGGGGGCGTACCCGTTATCAAAGTGGGCGGGTTGTCCGAGGTCAAAGTGGGTGAGAAGAAGGATCGGTACGACAACGCCCTCAACGCCACGCGTGCCGCAGTACTTTGGAACTCGCTAATTCCTCTCCCGGTACGTCGTCCACAGGGAGCGGCTCGACTTCATCCCCCATCTCCCCACCGCCTCTCCAATCCCCACATCCAATTTCGACCAAGAGTTGGGCGTCGCCATCATCCGCCGAGCCCTAACGAACCTCATCCGCACGATCCTCTCCAACGCCGGAGAAGAAACCTCGGTGATCGTCGGCACCCTCCTCTCTTCCTACTCTTCTCCCGTCAAGTTTAGTGGGTGGTACGACGCTGCGAAAGGCGAGTATGCCGATATGGTGCAGAGTGGGATCGTGGACGCGCTTAAAGTGGTGAGGACGGCGTTGGTGGATGCGACGGGTGTGGCGCGTTTGTTGACGACGAGTGAGGCGTGTGTGATTGATGCGCCTGAGGAGAAGGGTGAGGGGGGGCGCCGATGGGTGGGATGGCTGGGATGGGAGGATTTTAAGAGTAGGGTGAGGTGATTGGTTGGTGGAAGGAGGGGATGGTATATGAGGGGCACGTGGGGTCGTCTTTGGATCTGTCGGTGTGCTTCTCTTTTGCGTTTCTTCTCTTCTGGTCTTCCCACTTCTTTCCCTCTCTGTCCTCGCTTTCCATTGCTCTTTATTCATCGAAAAGTAACTCCCATATCGAGTTTGTCGCTCGTACGCACGCACGCTAATTCACGCCGACGACGACGCTTCTTCATTAGAAGTTAGTAATGTTATCGTACTTAATTCAGTCACGCCGTGCTCATTTTTGCATTCATTTATTCGTTGGTTCGTTTAGTTCGTTCGTTGACTGGGTCGATGAGCGTGAAGGTAGTAAGGTAAGTAAGTGATGAACGAACGTACCCGAGAGAAGCACGAACTTTCAACGAATCCAAGGAGATGTTCGTTCGTTCGTTCGGTTCATATCTGCGTGTATACTTTCGTCATGGTTCTCATTTACGCCCCGCTCGATTTTCGCACTCGTTCGTTCGGCGGTTTCGTCGATAAGTGGTGAAAGTAAGAGAAGTGACTTGTCAATCGTGAAATGTGAAATGAAGTGAGGTGAACGAACGAATGAATGATCGAATGAATGATCGAATGAACGAACGAATGAATGAACGAATGAATGAATGAATGAATGAACGAAGGAACGAAGGAACGAATGAATGTTCAAATGTTCGAACGTACACAAGCTCGGACGTCAAATTCGGGTGGGTTGGTACTTATGCGTGAAGCACGAATCCGAGGTTCGACGATCTTCCTCGCACGCACGTTCTTTCGTTTGGTTTATATGTTCCGTGTCGAGTGGTATGCACGTACGTACATTTGAAAGTATGTACGGCTCGTTCACTCACTAATTTGACGAGGGGAAGACCTGGAAGAAAACGAAAGACGATATCTCCACTAAACGGAAGGAAGATATCGATCGGGATAAGTAGATATCCAGAGGTACCGTTTGTTCTTTCGTTCATTTGGGTTGTACAGTTAGTTGGAGCTTTGGACGTTCAGCCCTATTTTACTCAAGTTTTGTTCGTTCGTTCGGGCGTTCGTTGGTTTTGTCGATGAACGGACGAACGAACGAATCAGGACCGTCAATGGCGCAGAGGCCAAAGTCGGTTGGTAAGTATGAGCACGAATCCAAGGAGAGTCATCATATGGCTGAACGAGAGCGGTGGTTCAGTCTCTTTCGTTCAGTTTATAGTGCGTGTCGAGTGGTAGTATGTATGCATGTACGGCTCACTTGTTCACTAGCTCAACGAAGGGAGGGGAGGTTGAAAGAACATTGTGTCTAGGCTAAACTGAACGGAATGTACCGATGTTGTAGATCGGAATTGAAGGGTACGCAAGGAGAAGTGATTGTTGACTTTAACTCCTCCCTCTCGATTCGGGCACGACCCATTTTGCTTCGTTACCCTATGATATGAAACGAACCAATTCTACAGAGGGAAACATCCGAGGGTGCTCAGCGAGAAACGAACTCGGACTTTCTCTCTCCCTTGCTCTCGATTCATACACGACGAGTTTGTGTTGATATCGGTGGACAGACGGACGTAGGAATGAGATAGGCAGACAGACGTCATATTCGTCGTCCTCGTTGTCATCGTCCTTCGATCCATCCGATATGGTTGAACCACACGCTGAATTGGATGTCATCGAGTGGTCGTGGCCGAACGTGTTATGCTCAATCGCGCCCGCTCAGCTTTCGCATTCGTTCATTCCTTTCCTTCGTTTCCGTTCGTTGACTCTCTCTATCAATGAAGGGTAAGCGCAGTGAACTGTGATGTGGACGAAAGTCGAAGCCAGTGACGCCAAGACTTCTAACCTCAGAATAACTGGTATGTATGTGCACGAATCCAAGGGTTCGACGAGAGCGCTGATTGAGCGCCCTTGTCGTACGTTCGTCGTTCTATTTATGTGTGCGTTTTGAGTGGTATGTACGTGTGTACGGCTCGTTCTTCCACTAGCTCGACTATGGGAGGTCTAAGAAACCGAGAGTGTCTAGTATGTACACTAAACGAAACAAATGTGAACGAATCTTGTAGATCGGAGTTGAATGTATAAGTTACGCAAGGACAAGCGATTCTTGACTTTACCTCTCTCTCTTTCTCTCTCTCGTCGAGCACGATGAGTTTTAGTTCGATAAAGGGATATGTACGTACGTTTACCGAGTCCCGAGATGCAAGCACATGTGGGACGGAAAAGCGGGATAGACAGACAGACGTCATGTCATATTCCTCATCGTTCTTCGAAACAAACGTTGACATTCATCGTCAACCCGTTTCAGACCAACTCTCTAAGAAGACTACGCATCTTGAAGCGCCTCGAATTGTGTCTGCCAAATCGAACTTGGTTGATGAACGACACATGGCGTTCTTTCAAGATGGGTGGTGGTGGTACATAGGTTCAGTTCTTTATCTTGGATGAACGCTCGTCGACTGGCTACGTATCAAAGCGAGCACGCCGAGGGATAGCTGTACCAGTCAGTTGTTGGGTGTTTGTTGATTCGTTGTACGAACACACAAGCACACCCTGCTCGTTGAATCGTCTGTCCGCGGGTGTCGTGAAGATCATATCATATCAGTTCCGCGCGATAGATTCCAGGAAATACATTTGGAAAGCAGTCTAGCTCTAGAGTCGTTCGAGCAGCCAGCGAGGAACAGGTGCCAAGATCGAAAAGACGACGAGTCTGGTAATTGTTGCTCTTCCGGTACAATTTGCACAGTTGAAACCTGAAAAGTCGAACGTCCGTTGAGACCGAACGAAACATTGACAGTGGTACGTACTTTCTTCAACAAACTGGGTTCCAGGTTTGACAGTTTTTTGGCGAGGAAGTTGAGCGGACAGTAGTTACTCACTCCTTCAGTAACCTTTGTCCTCAGTAACCGCTGTGTATCGATAGAAATTTACCAGCGCCCCGCTCCTATGTACGTCCGTCCGTCTGTCGTAGTGTGTTAAGATTAAAATGAATAAAAGGTTCGTCGACTAGCTACTAATAGCTGCTGGAAATCGACTCTGTTCATCTGTTTGTTTGTCTTCAAGATGTCAAGTACCCCACGAGCTGAAAAGAGGGTTAGCCCTCGAGCAAACTTCAAAAAGAATACATACGGAAGACACGAGAACCGCTGCCGATGGAGCGAACAAGTCTGGAGTCCCAACTGGGTCGAGCAGTATCAGAAACCTGTCCGTGAGTCTTCCACCTCAGCCTTTTAACTCAACCTTTGGCGTTTACGATTACGCTAATCCGAGAATCATAGATACGGATGACATCAATGACAAGGGCCACCCAGAAAAGCACAGCTTTGGAACATTCACAAAATCCAAGTGTTGAGGAAATGGCGCCGACCGCCGCTGAAGCTACTGGATATGGAAAGCACGATCTCACTTATCGATAGCTGGCTTCTACGTGGTTTGATTTATCCCTACTACCCCTCCAAATTGCTATAGAGAATCTCGGTAGTCTCGGTGGAAAATGAACGTCTCACCACTTGTATTGCATTTGCACAAGGTTCCAAGTCGTCTACTATGGGTCCGTAGCATAGTCGTTCCGTCCAACGATCCAACCCAACTCCTCACCGCGTAGGATACGACCACGAACAAGGTCAATGGGCATTTTCGACAGTTGAGAAAGAAAGAAAGAGCAGTCGATCGTGTCGCATCGCCGCAGATCGGGGCAGTAGAAAGAAGTCACTTCGCTCTCCTCCCTCCCAACCGCATATGATAGCCTCCAATCATGGCCATCTGCTTACCGTGCACAGACCTCTCCTCCCGCTCTCGTAGTACCTCTCCACGCACCTCGTCCGCGCGTCTCACTCTCTCGTACACGATCTCGACGTTGGTCGTCTCGCCCTAGCCAAGGACGGGGTAGACACCACCCTCTTGTGCGACAGGGTGATACATAACGATACCAGAAGCATCCTTTCGGTCACGAAAAAAACTCCAATCAAGGGAGGGAGGATGCGGACAATCTTCATAGACTCGATGGGGTACGTACGGAAAGCCAAAGGTAGTCCACCTCGGGGCTCAGAGCGAGTAGGAAGAGCGCCTCGACAGCCGTCGACAAAACTTTGCACTGACGGGCATACGTACACCCGAGTCGAGCGAGGGATGACTGTACGGCGTGCTAGGAACACGAGCAAGCCAGCGGACGGACGGAGGGCGTCGTGCTCCCAAACGAAGTGGGGGAAGAGGTGGATGGGGCGATCGTGAACGAACGAGCGCACAAAACGCACGGTCGGCGGCAAGAGCTCACCCCTAAGCTCAGAAATCAGAGATCGTCGAAAGGACCGTGAAGGAACTTCCGAGTCAGTAAATATTCGGACTGTAAGTGGTTACGAACGAGCGGGACCTCAACGGTAGCGTGACGATTGGTTGGACGTTGCGATTCGGAGGGTTGAATCGATGTGTCGCAGTAGAAAGAAACGAAACGAGACGACGACGAACAAACCTCCCCTCCCGTTCCCCTGGCACCTCCCAACCCAACTCGTCCACGCATCTCAATCCCTCGTGCACGATGTTGACGGTGGTAGGGATCATCTCGCGGACCTCTGTATTCATCGTCCTCGTCTTCTGCGACAGGACCGAGTCACACTCTTGCTGTACGCAGTGTGATAACGATGAGGGATGCGCCCTTCGATCGCCAGAGGATCCAACCAGATAGAGAGGGGCACACCGCAAGTCCGGTGTGTGGACGGAAACCTCGAAACTCTGAGCGAGCGAGAAATCGAGCACCGACAGTCGCGATCGAACAGAGGAGGGGTAGGTCGAGGGCTATCATGAAGGAAGTCGCGCGGAAAAAGGACGGTCGGTGGTGAGAGGGAGAGAGGTTCAAGAATCCTAGCGAGCGTTGACGGAATCTCCGAGTCAGGTTATAGTCGATCTGTAGTCGGTATCGAACGAGCGGGGCCGGGACGGAATCAGGACGGTCGGCTGGGTGGACGGACGTTTCGACGATGGTGGTGATCTCGCGCGAACCTATTCGTCTTCAACGACAAGGTGTACGACACCCTCCTCTGTGAGACAGGAGATCAGCGGCACGCTTTAGTAGAAAAAAGCTGCAACCAGAGAGAGAGAGAGGTACGGGGAATCAACCCAATGTCCGGTGTGGGTACTCAAAACCAAAGACCGTCCACCTCAAGGCTCAGCGAGCGAGAAACAGATCGTCGACAATCGCCGTTGGACAGAGCAGTGACTTGGACCGACGTACATACGCGGACCCGAGTTCGAATGGGCGATAGTCGGTGCATATAACGGATGATCGCGGGGGGAGGAAGAAGAGGAGTGGGGTAAGGCGATCGTGAAGGAAGAACGTTGGCGGGGTGCGCAGAAAAAAGACGCTCGGCAGCGAGGACGAACGTTCAGGATCCCAGCGCTCGAGAGGACTATGACGGAGCTTCTGAGTCAAGTATTCGGGCTGAAATTGGTATCGAACGAGCGGGGCCGGGACGGAAGCAGGACGGCTGGCTGGACGTTTCGGAGGCGAGAGTGTGGACGTGATAAGGTCGATAACGAAAGGTATTATTCGATTTCGATAACAGATACACATCGAGGCACTATTTCGAAGCTATACAAATGGAGCGGGTACCTGCACGAACATTGTATACGTCAGTACGGAAAAACGAGCGGCGCAATCCAAAGGAAAAAGTCGGAAAAGGGGGGGCTCATATACCGTTGTAGTATATTTTACCCACCGAACGTTCTCTGAACGACCATGCGTAGCGATTCTGATAAAATCTAATCGTCGCCCCCCTCCCAATCCAAAGTATACACAAAGTACTCACCAAGGTGCGCCCACAAACCCAACGCGCGAGTTGAAGAAGGGAAAAGAACAAAAGGAAAAACAATGGGGAATCCCCTTTTGTACGGCTCGGGGACTGCCGCGGACTAGTGCACGTGAGTGATGGGATGCCGGAATGGGAGATAACGGTGCTGGAGCTCCCCTGAGTTCTGACGTCGGGAACCTGCTACTACCACATACCAACCTCGACCCCAACCCAGCCTGCTCACTCCAACTGCTTTGACTGACTACTTCACGGACTATTATATATCTATAGAAACTTGGCATTTATTTGCATAGGTTTCTGGTTGACTGACGATTACAGGCAAGTCAACGTTCGGTCCTGGTTGCACGTTGTGACTCATCCTGGTTCCTCAGTATTCCACCTATATCCCACTTGTTCATTGTACCATCGTAATCCTTCCTTCCTTCCTTCTTTCTTTCTTTCGCCAGCGCTCTCCCATTTCTTCCATTCGCCCGGACCCTTATTATCATAACCACACGAAGAACGACAAGGATACCACACATTCGCATTCACCATTCGATTCCCGCTTTCTTTCATCATACACAAGCCTTTAATGCCCACTCGCTCACGCAATGCTCGCACCAACAACACCAGCCAGAAGAATAGAAATCTTAATCATCCCGAGTTCGAGTCTTCCACCGACTCGTCCTCGACACCACTAGACTCTCCGGCCCTCTCGCCCCCTACCCAACTCCCGACTCCGCTCCCCGAGCTCGAGGAGGCGCACCACGATTCGCAAGGGGAGGAGGAAGGGAGGGGTGGACATACAGGCCTCGGGTTCATCGTGCCACCGCAAGACACCCAGCCCCGTCTGATCGACTTTGACTTTGACCACGACGACGACGACGACGCGCCTCCTCGTCCGTTCGTCCTCCCCCAGTCGGACGTTTATCCCGTTCTTGAACGTACAGACGACAACGACAGTATGGGTGCACCGTACCGCTCCCCACCTTTCATCGAGGCTCAGCTCCCACCCTCGGACGAAGACGACGTAGAAGGAGGAGAAGGAGTCAACGCCCACGAGGAGCAGCAATCTCCTTTACCCATCCCACCGCGGATCTTGGAAGAAGATGATGATGATGCAGGAAGGGTGGGCAGCGTGGACCGACGTCGTGGTATTGACAGTGTCGATCACGGCTTCTCGTTCGGAGGAGGTGGAGGAGCGGGAGCGGGGCATGTTAGGTCTCCTACGATTCCGAGGTACGTGTGTGTCTTCGTCTGTATCCTTCCTTCCTTCCTTTCTTTCTTTCTTTGTTTCTTTCTTTCTTGCTTTCTCGTCCTCTCGCTCTTCCATTCATTTGGTGGACCCTCGTCATTGGATTCTCGTTCGGAGCCTTTCCCCACTTCGTGCCTCGTGCACCCCCTCGTTCATTCAACCTTCCATTTCCTACTACATGATCGGAACGACGACACGTTCCTGGTCCTTTAACCCCATCCCGTCTCTCTATCCCCAACCGATCCATTGACGCACGCACTCGCTAAACCGGATCGTTCGTTCGATGGTGAGCTCAAGGCTCTACCTACCATCGTCACCGACATCTCTCCTGTCATTTCCTTTCGCTCCGTTCTCTTTCATTCCCATCTACTCTTCTTTCTCTTCTTCTTCCGTTCTTCGATCCTTCTGCGCATCGTCGTTCGTACGGAGAGAGAGACACCACGTTCCGTCTCAAACACCGAGTCGTTCGCACGTCCCAAACCTTACCTGGCCACGTTCCCAGCACACCGGGGTTCTAGCACCCACACCGTTTGCGATGCGATGCTATGAACCCCGTTCAGGGTTCCATCCATCCGTCCATCCGTCCTTCTTTCTACACGTGCATTCGGGGGTGGTGTGTACGTACAAGTACCAAAGAGGAGGAGGGAGGAGGGAGGAGGGACGTGCATGTTGTTTACGCGTCGTCGCGTTTGATAGACGCTCGACTCGGAGCTCAAGGCTCATTATGTCTTTGTATTGCGTCGCGTTGGGTTGGGGTGGCAGGTGCTGTTAAGTCTCGTGTTCGTGTTTGCGTTCGTTCGTTCGTTCGTTCTTCATTCACTTTTCTCTCTCGTTCTTTCTTTCGTTCTCTCTTTCATCTACACCAATGTCTTCACTTTTCTCCTTCCTCTCCACTCACTCACCGACTAACCACTCACCACCCAGCCGTACACTCCCACCAACGACTCTCACCCCACCCATCCTCTCACCACGTTCTCAATCCCACACACGCCCGGTGGTCGCACATTCACGTTCCCCATCCACCTCCACCTCATCCAATCCCAGTAACGCAACCGGCGGTCCAACCGCCTTCGACAGCCTCTCCAAGACGTTGAGGAGCTACTCTCCCTTCCCCAGTCCCTCACCCTCACGCCCTACGGCCGACTTGGTACGTACGACTTCTCGGTCGAGAGTACCTATCGCAGACCGGAGGACGCAAGAGTACGAGAGGGAGTACGAGGTACATCCCGAAGGATACGATTCCGTTGCCGGGGGAGGGTACGGATACGGTTACGGACACTCCACTCGCTCTCCACCTCCACCCCCTCCTCCACCTTCCGCGGGTGCCGTCCTGAAAGATGGACCAGCACACGCTACGTCTACTCCTACGACGAGTGGCTTAACTGAGAGGTTGAAGTACACGAGTCCGCATGTGAAGAAGAGGTCTGGGAGTCGACAGAAAGCGGAGGATGGGGAGCGCAGGAGTCGGAAGAGTGTTAGCGTAAGTGGGGGGAGTGGGAGTGGGAGTGGGGGGGAGGAGGTGGATAGAGTTGGGTGGGCGAGGTGGGAGAGGGTTGGGAGGAAGGGAAGGTATGTGGTTTTGTTTCGAGTTTTGGTTTCGATTTGGTTTTGGTTTTTGTGTTTGAGACGTTGTTCCGTTTGTTATTTCGTTCGTTCGGAGCGGTGAATGCATCACGTATCCTTTCATCATGTTTCGGATCGTCGTTTTTACGTTCGCTCGGCTACGACTACGACCTGCTCCCTTTCTCCGTTCCGTTACCTCCCATTCATTCGCCCGTTCACACTAACACGTCTCCTTCCAGCCCCCTTCTCATCCTCGGCTACACATCCGGTTTCCAAATCTGGGACGTCTCCAACTTGGCGTCCGTTTCCGAGGTTCTCAACATCAACATCGATACCGACACCGATACTTCCGAATGGACGGTGGGTGGTAGTGGGGGTGTAGTAGAGAGGATCGCAAGTGTCGTTGTTGTACCGCACGAAGCGTCCAGCTCTTTGTCGAGGGATAAGGATGGGAGGAAGAGGGGGCTCGGTGAGACTGTGAGAGCGGGAGAGGATCGGGATGTGTTCTTGGGTGTTTTGTACGTACTCTCATGTCTCTTTTTTCTTTTGGCATCGGGAACTAACTAACTGAACGGGGTTTTGGGTAGACTTGAAACTCGAGTTCCCTCTTCCGATGGGTCGACTACGGTTCTTGCTATTTATTCGTTGAAGAGTCATCGAGTCGTTGAACGACTTTTGTTTGAGGGAGTGCCGAAGAGGGTGGAGTGTAGTGAGAGGTTTGTCGTCGTCGTACGTCTCTCTCTCTCTCTCTCTCACACACTCTTTATTTATTCTGATCGCTGACCTTTGTTCTTTTTTCGTAGTCGACTTCGGCTCCAGCGGCACTTCACGTCGTCTCTTCATCATCGTTCGAGCGTCTATATACGATCCCAGAGTCCAATCTCGCGACGTTCACGACGCCTCGACCTACGACCTACGCGTCCTCAGGGCTTCAAGTCCCTTCGTATTTATCCTCGGCGTACTCATCTGCGTCGTCTGCAAGTTCGACTCAAGTCATTGCTCCCTCCGCTGTTCAAGACGCTCGACCGGAGAGTCCCACCGACCTCCCTCATCCCGTCTTTGCACTCTCTCATCGACTCCTCGCATACGCCGTCCCATCTACATCGTCCTCTCCCTCCTCTTTCGGCCAACCCGGTGCTCTCCAACGGAAGGATTCATCCGGTTCTTCGCAAGGTTCCGGTCCATCTCCATCGAACCAATCCCCCTCTCCGTTCACGGGTATGAACCTACCCAAGCTCCCAACGACACAAGCCGAGTTGGGGAGTGCGGCTTTGAAAGTCGGCGGGACCGTTTTTTCGGGTATGAAGTTCCTCGGTGGTATCGCGTTGGAAGCAGCCAAGAACCGAATCAACAACACCTCTGACGCTACGAGTGCTACATCGCCGACTGCTGGAGCGCCTGGTCGAGTTGGGGCTGATGGGACGACGGGTGGAGGAGGAGGGGTGCGTGGGTTCTTTTCGAGGAGTGCACCGAGTGGGGGTGTGGGTGCTGTCAAGCCTATGGAGGGTGATGACGAGAGGAAGAGGCGCAGGTTCTCAGGTATAAGCGGTGGTGGTGGTGGTGGTGGTACTGGGGACGCGCAGGATCTCCGACAACAGAAGGGTTCAGTCTCGCCTAACACGACTCGACCTAGACTCGAACGAGGCTACGCGGTCATCATCGTCGACCTCGATACCCTCCTCTCTTCTCAGAGTGTTCGTGGTGGTGAAGGTGCAGCAGCAGCAGTGGGGGCGAAGCAGCAGCTGCCACCGAGGGTCGTCGTCGAGTTTATAGGGTCGAGGAGTCAGCCGATTGCGAATCTCGCGTGGTCAGAGGATGGAGCCGAGGTGCTGGTCGTACCGAGGGATGGGTACCTCACGAAAGTGTTTAGAGTCCGACCTTCGCCTGCACCGCTCAAGAAGGACCTCTTCGATTCTTCCGTCGACGCTCCTCCCTCCAAGACGAAAGGGACGAC
Source organism: Candolleomyces efflorescens (assembly GCA_027579765.1). Lineage (NCBI taxonomy): Eukaryota > Fungi > Basidiomycota > Agaricomycetes > Agaricales > Psathyrellaceae > Candolleomyces > Candolleomyces efflorescens. The sequence continues at coordinate 12,030 of JAMZDL010000070.1, forward strand.
GACTACCCCCTCGTCTGGTGGGACCGCCATGTCGAGTGCGACCAACAACGTTCTCGGGTCCGTAGTTCAACTGTACGAGCTGAGGCGCGGACGTACGACAGCTGTCGTTGAAGATGTCAAGGTGGTTGGAGATGGGAGGTGGACGGGCGTACTGACGAAGAACCGGACGGTGCATGTGTTTGCGACCAATCCGTTGGGTGGGAGACCGCACCATGCGAGTCACTTGGTGGGGAGAGTGAGGAACGTCGATCCCGTGGTGCGTTTCTTGGATCCTCGGATTCCAGTTCTACACTAACTAACACGATATCTTGATTTCGTACAGCCTTTCAAGATGATCGACCTCCCGCCCCTTGTACGGTTGCGTGGATCGAAGGTTGCGATGACCGAAGACGAGGCGTCTCCACCTCCTCTCGCGTTCACATTTATCGAACCGAACGAAGTCGCTCTTCCTTTCTCGCTCAGTCCACTCCGGAGTGCGACTTCTCCCACTATCCCCGTGGACCCGACGGCGTCTCCTCCACTCAGTTCACCACGACACCCTCGTGCAGCGAAGAACTACCAAGACGTACTCATGTTCGACTGCGCTACGGCCGCACTCTCACTCCACCGACTCACCGTCGAGCAGAAGCAGAAGGATACAGGGATCGTTTCGGTCGCGTTGAGCGGTACGAGCTTGAGTTTACCCGGGATGGGAGGTGCAGGTCCTCTGCAGAGCGTTTCCTCGTCTCTTTCGTCGAATAGCGGGTTTGGTAGGACGTCGAATGCTTCAGGGTCCAAGATGCAGCAACCACCACAGAGGTCTGTCGAGGAGCAGTACGATCTCGTTGGGAAGACGAACGTGGTTGCGACGTGGGATCTGAAGAAGAGGAAGGATTGGGATGAGATCAGGGTCTTGGGGACGAGGGAAGGCGATTTGGGTGGTGCGAAGAGTAGCGTGGGGGGTGGTGACAAGGGAGGTGGAAGCGACGAGTACGTTTTTAAGTTCCCCTTCTCCTCGTTTTTTCGGTGACTGACAGGTTACATGGTCCGTCTTCTTCTAGGTGGCTAGCCCAGGCCGAGTTGTTGACTGGCCCCAAGTTCCGGACCGCGCGAACCCGGTCGATCTACCTCTCGCACCAGTTCTCGTTCCACACGCTCGGTGAAGACTATCACGGCCTTGTTCGTCAATACCGACTCGACGTTTCGGGCACGAAGATCGATGTTCGCAAAGACGTTCCCATTCAAGCGTTCAGCACGGGGTCTAGCGTTCCGTCCTCGAACGCTGGAGCAGCCGAGTCCTTCGTCGAAGGGTTCTCGCCACCTAACCGTATCCGTGGACAGTTCAACGTCTCTTCCTCCTTCGACGAGCCCCTTGCCTCCGCACTCGCAGGCGAGTTGGATTACCAGCCATCCACGGCCGTCTTGCCGATGTACCCGAACGGTGTACCTGGAGCTAGCTCGAGGTCGCTGAGGAACTCTATACCCATTCGCAAGATGGCTGGGCTTGGAGATGGCGTATCCGAGGGACTGGGGAGGATCCGGAACCAGATGGGAAGGGTTCGATCGCCCAAGCTTGGTCCTCGAGCTAGTGGTGATTGGGACGCTCATGGGGACGTTTTGTTGGAGTTTGATGAGGAAGTAGACGATTTCATGGCCCCTCGTGCTATCGACCCCTCGATGGCTCGTCGGAACGCGGATAACGGGATGGACGACGACGTTGTTGGGAAGGTGGATGAAGAGATTTGGGATGGCGGGTGGGATAATCAGGATCGACAGGCGGTGGAGGAGGAGGAGCAGTTCCAGGCGATTTCGACGGCTCAGTATGCCGCTGACGATTCCACGGGTCCTGATTCGACGACTCCTGTGCACGTTGGTGTTCCGGTCGTGTCTCCACCCACCAAGGGGAAGAAGAAGTCGAAGAGGAAGTGAAGTTCTTGGGGGATAAGGATACGTGAGGTTTCTTGGACTTCTGTTATCATATTGCATATTGACGTTCGAACCGAGTTACTAACGATAATCCATACATACTCACGTTTATACTTTGTCGCTCGTTTTAGCCTTGTACGATATGGAGCTCCAGTAGGGAGTAGTAGATGGAAGATGAAATCAAGAATTAAGTGACAACTGGAACGATGAACTTTGAGGCTTTTCAATCAAACGGTAATGTGCGGACTGTGGTCTGAACTGTGAAACTGAAAATCTTGGGCTGCTAACTTCTGCGCCGGGACCGTGGTCCACCTGCACAGATAAACATCTCGCCTGTGAAGACTTTAATTTCGAGGCTGCTCGGGAGCAGAGGTTCCCTCTATAGGAGCGAACTTCCCGCGTTTCGGTCTCACCAGAGGGTCGGAACCTCCGATTGTTGGGGTGAAGTCGTGAGGCGGTGCAGCGTTGACAACTGCGCTCGACAGCCAGTCAATGACCTTCCTCTTTCTAGATCTTCTTGGCTTCACCGGCTTCTTGACAGTGCTGTATACCAAGGTGGAATACTTGCGTAACGCCATGTGCGCTCAGTAGTAGACCGATAACAGTTTGTAAGTGCTGTGAAGAAGAACACGAATAGAGTTCGTAGATAAATGCCTAAAAGATGCCTCAGTCTACTGAACCTTCAATCTTACAGACCTCCGCCTTCCTCGACCATGTCCGCGGCCGAGCCCGGATACAAGGTACCTTCTAAAAGGTTCCATATAATTCTCGGTGTATTCCTGGGTGTGCTGGTGGGATCAGCAGGGGTATGGGTATACCGTCGCAATCGCAAGCTGACGGCGGCTGCTCCTCGTAAGTTTTCAGCCCTTGCCCAAAGTCATTGAGATCTAACTGTACCCTTCAACCGAAAATCAGAACGTCGCAACGACGTAGAGCTGGGGAGCATACCTTCTCAACCCCAACAGCGGGGAGAAAGTCCAACGAACCGATATGACGGCTCAGGCGACGATGGTACTCTACCGGCATATCAGCATAAAGGATCAGACGAAACACCCTCACTATTCCAGCTCTCTTATTCCATCACAAGACTGAAAGACGTCGAGCGAGAACCAGCTACCTCCCCGTTTCACCTTCTGTTTTTCGAGCGTGTATTGAAATTGCAGAAGACAATAAAAGATGTGCAATTCATGTTGGAGACGGCACCACCGGAGGGATACAATCCCCAGTTTAAAGAAGGGCGAAAGTTGGCTGAATCGAAGAAGCAGATGCTAGAATTGGTTGGGACGCCGGGACAAATACCAGACACCCAGGGTTCGACCTCGGAGTCGGGAGCTCACTTCAATATGTATTCCATCCTCCCATCCCACTCTTCACTCCACGAGCGACTTGTTCAGCTTCATTCACTTCTCACCCTGGTCTCGACCATCACCTCAACATCCAGCGCCGACTTCGGATCAACATTTACAGCCGTCAACACATCAGTTGAAGCGCTTCTCTCCTCTCTCGAAACCGTCCCAATACCTTCCAATATTGGACAGGATGAGACCACCGACATCGCGGATCTTGATAGGAAGGGCCAACCAAGCCCTCCTGCATTCGAAGCTCACCCTCAATCGATTTCCAGGAGCGGGGACAAGCTTCCGGTGTACCGATTCACATGACACCTTGATTTACGACGCCCGGGTGGTATTTGAAGCGCGTACAACATAGTGTAGTAGGTATGATAGCCACTCTCAGACTAAATAATCGATTTCGAGTCCTACTTGGATTGCTTCGCCGCCATCGTGCCGCTTGCCGCTCCACAAGTCATCGTGCAAAGCCCAGAACCGACGTCCATGAGGGACAGAAGTCCAGTATGGCACATTTCACTATGAATACACTTGATAGTGATACCGCTATGCTTGAGAATTTAAACACGATTCACTGGTACCACACCGAGTGTGCAAGGCCCAATGATAACAATTCTAGTTGGCCTGTTTTAGCCTGTAGGTGAGCCGAGGTATCCTGGCCTTTTTGACGCGGAAGGCGAATGGCTGAACTCCGCGTTGCGACTGTTATTCGCAATTGCGTCGGAAAGCCGAGCTCACTCATAACGCGGCCGACAAAGAAGCACGAGGAGATACGAATAAGTGATTTGACCGAATAAATACACGCAGTTAAGATAAGATGTAAGGAACGAGGAAATTCGAATCGACACATTAGGTGTAAGCATATCCATGTACGAACTTCCAGTGTTAGCTCCCTACAATTGGCCATATGGGTGCAATTCAGCGCACTGCAGCTGAGAGAAGCCACTGTTATACAAAAACCCGAGGTTCTTGATCAGGTTCCTCCTAAGAACCCCAGTTGGCTTAGGATACATCTCCTGAACGGCACCAACCACAAACACGTACAACCCACACGGATCCGTAAAGTTAACCGAAGTGGGATCAACGACGTAGTTGTTGACTTTACCATCTGCGTTTCCTCCTGGGAGCCAAGGGTGCGCTAAGAAGACTTGGTCGAGTCCTTCGCTGCTCGTCGGATGGCTAGATCGATGAAAGTCGGGTGGGAATCTCATATCCCTGAAGAAAGATAATGCAGCTTCCATCGAGAGTTTACGCTCGGTTTCGCGTCCATCGACGAAAAAGTTGATGGGGAAGACAGTCTCAGCGTATGCGGTGGGATAACGAACATTCTTGAATGTAAACTGCGGATTGGTGGCGATGGAATCTTGAAGACGAGAAAAGCGCAGCTCGGCTGCGGCGGTGAGATTGTAGAATCCTCCACCATATCGGTTACTAAACTCGACAAACTACAGATTGATGGTGAATTTTGGATAAGACAGAAGAAGGTAAAAACACCGACCTTGTCGAACAGAGTCTGATTAAAGCTGTGGTTGTCGCCAAAGAAATCGTCTGCGCGGGTTAGACCAGCGTCACCTAGCGATCAAACAGTTGAATAATAGTCTCGATGGTGTACCGCACGTCATACCTTCAAAGGTGCCGTGCACGCTAAGCCCGCCAGCGTGGGCAGGCGCAGGAGGGGGAGGACCCGTCTTTGGAGTCAAGCCACCAATACTAAGCAGATCGGTCGCTAAATTTCCGTTGAGCAGGTGTGCAAGATATGTCGTGCCAACCGCAGTGGGATTGTCCATGTTGAATCCTGTCACAAAAGCCTTGTGTGAGCACGCGACAAGGGCGTACGATGATAATCCGTACCTTCTTGAACGGCGGTGATGATCTGCTCGGGACTTGCGACACCATCGCGGGGGAGGTACTGGCCAAGTTTTTTTCAGCTACTCTAGCAACTCGGCTGACGAAGGTAAAAAGAACTTACACCATGAGATGCCAGGGTGTTCAGTCCCGGGCATGGGCCACGAACATCTCCTTTCCTCAACGGTCTCCAAGGGTGAGCACGATCGTTCACCAACTTGAGACCATCGAAGGCAAGAGGACCGGGTGGGGATGGCGGATCGACTCCTTGTCCAGGACGCCCTCCTCCTACTCTAGAGGCGGAAGACTCCTCGACTTCTTGTCGTTTCATGAGGTTCTTGTCAAGGATTGGCATGTTGGGGTACGCAAAAGAAGTCGAGAGGGTCGCAAGACCCAATACGAAAGCCGTCAGCACTGCGAAAGGTTTGGAGACCATTTTACTACACAGTTGGAGGCTGGGAAGTGTGGATTGAGGATTAAAGGCCATTTGGACAAGTAAAGAAGCATTTATACGTCGGCCAGGTTCTCATAGGTGTGTGGATAATGATAGGGTAGAATTCGCACGTATGCGTGTATTCCGATATTACGGATCGCATCAACAGCTGAGCATACGATTTGTTTCGGCGCGCAGCGCTGGTAGTACCTATTTTATTGAAAAAGAAGCGTCTTCGCTTGTCATTTCCTTTGAGCCGCAGCTACTCGCGCCGAGGGCACTACGGATACCCGGAGTAGCAATAAGATCTCAGCGACATCTGGTCTTGAGCGACGAGAGTGAATAGCAGGAGCACTGAGTATTTATTTCGGTTTCTTTCCTTCTCTTATGACATCTTCTCAATCTCGACCTCGAGCATCCAAACACTTGGCCACAGACTTCCCAAGTCTAGTCGAAAGAGCGCTGGAAAAGCAATGTTGTTGATGGACGTGAGGCGCGTCTTTGACTGAGTGTCGTCATTCCAGGGTCACTACAGTGAGATGTCAATGTCGACATGGCCCCGATGCTCCAAGGCTCGAGCATCCAATCAGGAGATAGGCATTTCGATGAGGACGGCGTTACCTGTGTGTTGGGCCTCGGGCCTTGTATACGTCGGCCAAGTTCGAGCAAGAGTGCACACTTTAGAGATTCTAGCAAGTGGTCGTTACGACACACTGCAGCATCGCAGAGCCTCCCAAGAATTCCCCTGGGTCTCGGTCCAAAGCAGAGCTCTCTTCACGAGAAGCATCGACAAATCGGCAGCTCCACCCAGTGCCGTAGGAGAGTGAGTGCCCTCGATGTTAACAAGAATCCTTGAGGGCGTGAAAAGGTCCGGGATAGCTCTGACCGCAGCAGTGCTTCTTGGGCGCCTTGATTCATTTTGCATTTTACTTTCTCTCACTGCGTAGTTATCGTTTTGCTCCGCAACCTACCAAGACCTTGTGCTTCAAAGTCAACGGTGATGACATCTGGACTCTGAAGTGTCCAGAGGAATCTGGGGATGGTTTGACCTCGTTTCGGCCAATTCTTTACCTCTTCGTCGACGACGCACTTCTGCCTTGCTTTCACATTTGCTACCGCCCTTAGCATTCAACATGATGCAATGAGACGGTAGACAGGTATACCGTGACGTCATGATTGAGCTCTCATCTCCTCGACAAGCCTCATGGGAGCTGCGATCACTGCACTATCAATGGTTTTTAAGTCCGCAGGCTACCCTCGACCATCGAGAGCTCGGACGTGACATGTCCTAGTGAGATCCTTAGTCGACTGTCGTACGCGAAGCAAACACAGAGATGGTACGCTATCTCCCTCCCCTTTGGCCCGAAGCCTCCCAATGGGAGATGGATACTAGGCTTCACGAAACGGGAGTTGCTAGCCAAAGTGCACACTGAGTACGGAGCTCAATATCAATATACATGAGCTCGTGCATCCTTCTTGAAACATGTTCGCGACTCGAACTTGAGGCTGGTCTCTCCGGGCCTCCCGAATTGACAGCTGGGGAGTGTTTACTCGAGTTTGTGATCGGATGCGACGAGGACAACAAACCTCAGTGGCTCGCTTTGAACATCCGACGAGATCAAAAGCCAAGCCTGCCATTGGTTGCTTGCACTAGCTACTTCTTTACGTCCTCAAGTTTGATCCCGAAGCCTACACCGCCATTCTACAGGTATTCGAGGAAAGTCCGGGAAGTCAAAAAAAATCGAAACAAGCTCGCCACCGACATGATCCTGTCGTGCCGCTCTTTAGTGACAGTTCAAAGAGGAGACTCAGGAGAGCCAAAAATCAACGCACAGTGTCCATTACTACGAGTACTTAGAAGTCCACTAAATACACTTGGCGCTCGTCCTGCTATGGCCTAAAGTTTGAACGATATTCGGATACTGAGAATTCAATCCCCAGTGACATCTCGCTCGATCCGAAGTGCTCGAAAGACCTTTCTTCCCCTAGGTGTGGATAGCCAAAGGAATCCTGGCCTTTGTCGGAACGTCATCGCTCAGACCCACGTCTCGCTCGGGGTCGCGATTCCTGGGCTGGCCAACCCCCCCATTCAGAGTCGATTGTAAAAATGACGACTCGCTCGTTTCATGAGCAAACTGAAGTGGATTGGAGAGACCACTCGTACTTTTGACCGACGGGAACTTCGTGAACGACCGACCAGTTGTAACGCGGAAGATAATCATATGCGGTGACAGCGCCTATTCAAACGGTGTTAGAACATCGTACACGCATATTCACATCTCTGAACTTACGCAGAACGCAGAGAACAGACCATCGAACACTGATAAACCTACCACCTCGGCCTCGGTGCGGTTGCTGATTTGCGCCAATACAGCTTGCACAACGCCGAAAACCGTGACAGGCACGGCCGACTCGATGAGAATGGCGACGATGCCGGTATAAAGTGTCATATCCTTGGATGGCAGTAGTTTCGACAGCGTCCTGCGGGCGCGGAGCAGATGAAATGTAATCAGGCCCGTGACGACGACGTTGGTAGACACCGTGAGCAGACTCGATGCGCTGGAGACCCGAGCGGTATCAAACTTTGGATTGGTTACAAAAATCGAAAGTTGAAATAGCACTAAAGTGAGGCTCATGAACGAGAAGCCAACAAACAGAGTCGTGAACATAGCCTACCGAACGCAGACAGGGATGTCGCTGCGGGCAGAATGGCGACCCACCAGTAGTCAACACAGATGACATAGCATCGGTAGACCTGTATTGTGCGGTGACTGAGTCAAATATCGAAGAATCAAGGACATTCTGCTCACTAGCAAAGCTTCTCCCAGGAGAACCAGGATCCCAAATTGTGCTCCGACCGCCAAATGGTTCCAATTATGAAGATTATTAGCGCGTATCTGGAGAAAGTCCGAAGGCGACGTTGACGCGAACAGTTCCTGAAAGTAATTGGCGGAATCCAGGGACGCGCAAATACCAAACAGCACGGTTATGGCGAAGCTTGTCCAAATATATCGTTTTCGGCCTGCCCGCAGAGGTTTCGGGGTTTCCAGAAACACCGAAAGTCCGTACAACGCCATGAATAAGTGAATCCCTGTGTGACCGTGGTTAGACAGAAAACAATGGGTGCCGCTCAGTGAGCTCAACGCACCAGTGACGGCTAAGGCCACTGCATAGTTCGCGTACACCACCCGAGCGTAAACTGTGATCCAATGGTCGTCGCGAGTTCCTCGTGAGCTCATGATTGGGGAGCTTATCTCTGGTCGTTTTCGATACCAGTCGACTTATCTTTCTTTATGTATATACCAGGGTACAGACGGACTTTGCACCTCCCCTCACACGAGTACATCGGAGTCTCCATGGGAGCAAAGTTCGAAATGCAAAGCGCATCATACTCTACCTCTTCGGTATCGCGCAGCGTTTCTACAACTGATGTGCTCACGGACCAGTACCTGATTCCGATAGCTGAAAAGAGTCTCTTGTAATCTTATCACCAACCATACAGTGTGCAGATGGTCCTTTAATTTGATTCTAACGATGTTCAAGCTTGCTGAGGGTGAAATATAAGCTCGCAGGATTAATGCGGGCCCGCTATTTCAGCTTGAATCTTGAATCCTAACATAGTTGTTCCTACCACTCACAGAGAGGTTTCCATGACGCACTCTCTCAGAGCTATCTCAATGTTTCCTCTTTCAAGTTCTCCCCGTGTTCCTGTTGTTCTTCGATCTCCAAGATCACTGATTGCGGACGATCATGAAATAGACAAATGAGGGCTTTATACCCTGGTCCTCCTTAAACAGCTCTTCAATATCACGTTTCATGACTACATAGAGCTTAATACATTGCTACGTCCCACATATCAGAAGGGCTCAATCTGATAGAACTCTGTGAATATGACTCTTCCGTCTTAAGAAGGAATTCGGCCTCAGCCAAATATTACCATTGCCAATGCTTCTCAGGTTCAAGATCGCGCGACGTCGCTGAAACCTGGAAGTTGTGCAACAATCATACGTTACCAAATCACGAGCAAGGACAGTGGAGTGGTTTAGCCCACTGCCTCACGAGCCAGTGAAGCAAAGTTCCAGGGGTGAGTTGGGACGAAATACCCGATAAAGATGATTGATGCGTGTGCCAGAGGGATTGTTCTCTTCCAGAGACGCTATCCACTGGGTAACAGGAACGACTCGGCCGTCGCCATTCCCGATACTTGGACTTCGGAAGAACAGGTTGGATGACCACTGCCTACAAATGGTTATCAAGAAGATGTTATAAGGGATTTGGCGCTCCTAATCTCCCTTTTCCACACTTCACGAAGAAGAACAAAGCCTCAGCGATATATGTACTAGATCATCCGGAAAATGGTTGCAGTGGACGCGAGTTGAACCCTCAGCCTCGGTCTCCGAGACCGAGCCCGATGATCCGGCCTGGAGTGGTTCGGACGGTGGGGTTAACCTGTTGGAATACCTTCACCCGTACGACGCCCTAACGATACAGTTCCATGGTCAGCCTTGGGAATAACTTGAACTCGGTATTTGATTCTCTTCGTAGAGCTATGGTGGATCGGTCATTCGAGAGTGCCTTGGATCCGCACTTCCTCACAGCTTGCAGGCGTAGACGCAGATGCAAATTCTTCACTTGGATTATCTCGTTCATGGCATATCATGCGGGGTTGCGGCTCTTAAGGGTGCGTACAGGTGTTCAACTATCTTTGAAGAGCAATGACATGCTCTAACTACCAGCATCAGGTCGATCCTCTGCCAGTGCTAGGGCATCCGCTTGCTGGCACTGCACTTCGACCGGCGACCCATCTTCTACCGGGTTCACTTTATGTACGACAGATAGTCTACCACCACAATGATCACTTTCTCGATACCACTCATACATCATCGACCGCATCACTCCGCTCCTCAATCCCTCTGCGGATGTGGAAGTGTTCATCGTCCGGCGGCGTGGCATCATGATCAGGCTTGAAATCCTAGGAAGCAGATTCGACTCACTAAATCGTCGAGACTGACTTTGAGAGGGACTTCGGGATGGAGAAATATTAGCGCCGCTGCTTCTTCGATGAGGCGGAAGACGGGCTGTGGGAACGAAGCGACTGAAGATGGCGTCTACGACTATAGCCAGGGGAGTTCATACCTTTCTTCCTACGTTTCAACCTGACTGATTCTGTACATACCTCTGCCTCAGTTGAACACATAAGTACTCACCAAATTCTGTGCTCCCAGCGTCGAGATAGGTCGTTCGTGGTTCCTGGATTAAAAGCTGAAACATGAGCGTCGTAAGCGTCATTGAATATCCTGTAGAGAAGCTGCTAGGGCGCCGCCAAGTCGACTTTGTCCCTCAGAAACACGGACATCAACCATTAAGCGTAGACATTGACGGGTGCCACAATCGAGACGGCGAGGTGTGGCGAGAAAAGTGCATTGACAGGACGCCCCAACGTGCGTGGTAACGATCTTGGTATTTGAGCCTCGAAACTCATAGTATGCGGCTACGGCATTCCTTGAAATCGTAGTATGTACTGACAAAGAAGAACATATTCGACTCGGCCTCATGAGCGGGACGCGATACGAGCTCGCCTATGCACCAAGTAAACGAAGTGGGCAGATGTTTCAAACCCACTGATGACAGTCCAGCTCCCCCTGGCACAACCTATCGGCGTACGTTTTCGTTTGGGCTCCCGCGTCGTCGCGAATCACATTAATTTCCCCAAAGGGCGCCAATCATGGACTTATTGCTCGTTTCCTGAATCCTATAGTGAGTTTATTCTCCATGTGTACGCTTACAACATTTGTAGGCGGCGAGCTTACCTTTCAGTCGCCACTCTTTCATGTTAGCAGAGTTTTTGACATCTCGGCGAGTGCCTCCTCCGCCAGGGCTTTCAGCGTGAACAGCGATTACGCATTTATAACTAGCACACTCAAATTTCGGGATATCACACGACACAAGCTCTTCGACTTCGAGACAAGGCACACCAATATTTCCAATCCGAGCCTCGATATATATTATATGACTGGGGCATGAGCTTTGGGCCGTCTATCGTCAAACGTGCACCTACTGACGCCGTTTCCCTAGAGCCAAGCACACACCTCTAGCTCAAATTATCCTACGCTGCTATTATTGGGACCCGATTCCCCTGGATGCCACATGGATGCTCATGGATCCAAGGCCTATTTTCCAATAGGTCCCGAGCGGAATTCTGGTGCCTGGGTTACGGCTGATCGCCCATCACAAACGGCCGGCGATTATTAGAGATCAGTTCGTATATGGCACTCGTTTGGTTAGCGCGATGGGACGAACGTGCTTCACTCAGGGTATAGATAGATATGCCCACTCGTTGACGACTCCCCTCAGGCAACTTCTCCCATCATGTCGGCCATTAGAAGTGTCTGGCGAAGTGAGTGCATACCGTTCTTCTATCTTTCGAATGCCCCGAAAGGGTAGCCGATTGTTGTCGACTGACCTCACGGTTCCGAGTAGGCTACACCTATGCTGAAAAACGCGATATGTACGTGCCATCTTGGGCGCTTCACCCATTTTTGTATCTCGTACTCACCTGACTCGAATATGTAGCGGGATCTACATGGCTGGTATCATGTTCTACAAGCTCGGCCTCGAGTTCTTCAACGGTTCAATCACGACGCTCGCCACGAAGAGGTTCGAGAGTGGCCAGACGTTCACAAAGAGTACGCCCTCCTATACTTTTCGACTTCGACTTAGCCTTACTCATACCCTACCCCACTGCTAGTGGGTGCCGCCCAGGGTCTGAACCAGGCAGCCCAATGCGCTGGTGCTATCCTCATCGCGCCATTGGTGAAGAGATGGCCGACGAGAACGGTGTTATCTGCAGCGATCACGATGTTTGCTCTGATGGCGGCGACTTTGTTGATTGTGGACGCTGGTACTGGTGAGTAGCCATCGACTGTGTCGGACTCAAACCCTATTGACGAAAAGTATCGCACAGGGGGGAAGTTCAAAGATCACAAAGGAAATGGAGCAACGCAGTATGGTACTTGGTCACCGAACTTGGTACGTCCTCTCCCTATATCTTCGCTTCCGTTCTGATGGTTTGTAGCTCTTTCTGTTCTGGACGATATCAGGGATCTGCTACGGGATGGTCGAATTGATTCGGCGAGTTATGTGAGTTCGATCAAGCTAGATTTATTCGTAGTATCCCGTCTCAACCACTGTTTCCAAGTCCCGCCGATATCGTCGGCGGTCAGGTAGACAAGCTGCGTCGTATGGATGCCACTGTGGTGAGTCGATCTCAGTTTCATCTTCACATGCTCGATTAGTAACATCCACGACGACAGCATATCTTCTACGGTACGCTTCTTTCTTGTCGACGTTCGATTCGATACTAAGTAACTTTCTAGAGATCGCCGGGACGGGTGGAGCTTTTGCCTCGTCATCAGCAATCAGTCGATGGGGAGATAATAAGAGCTTCTTTCTTACACCAGGTGAGTCCGAATGCATCTATTATTCACCTAGAGAACGTACTAATCCTCTGCTATTCGATAGTGTTCTTCACCCTCGCGGGAGTTACGTGGTTGTTCATTTCAACACTCAGCTTCGCCAGAGAGGGCGTACTGAATGAGGAGATGGAAGCAGCTGGACTTGCTGGAGTCGATCGTTCGAAAAGACCAACGACTAACTACTTCATCATGGTGGGGCGCGGATTCAGGTCTTTCGGTGAGAGTGTATGGGTTGGTGCGAAGCTCATCTTCACGAACCGATGCTTTATCTGTGAGTTTCCACTCATTTATTCTGCCGACGGTCACATCTAATAGTTCTGAAACCTCATCTAGGGCTGATACCGTCATAGTGAGCATGTTCACCGTTTGATGCGAACAACTTGCTTATACAGCAAACAGTGCGATTGCCCTTTACCTTCACCGATTCCTTGAGAACACTCTCGCTCCTGCGTTTGCAAAACGAGTGCTCGGCACGGTGCAGTGGAGTCAAATCATCGTTGGAGGGTCCAACTTCGGAGAGGTGAGTGCCTTGTGACGCTCGCGAGGGCGATATTCTGATTTCTCAATCCTAGCTTCTCGGGGCGTTATCTGTTCTCATTCTCTCCGATCACGTCCCAACTCCTCTTCCATGGTTGCGTTTCGACGCCCTCGCGGTAAGTCTGAGTTCGAACTGTGATAGGGACTAGATACTGACAAGTTCTGCGAAGCTGAATCTCGTCTGGATCCTTCCTGCCTTTGCTCGCATAGCTACTCAAAACGTGTCGTGGGCGTGGACAGTTGCTGCCTGCTTCATCCCCATCTCGATGGGGTGGGCGGCTGGGGACGTCTCCCTAGCTGCCTATATCCAATCCGTACTGTCGGAATCCGGCTTCCGTGAGTTCGGCTCCTCTAAACTTTCGGACCCAAGCTCACAGCTCGTCAGAACATCATCGCGTCTCCGCGCTGAGCGCAGTGATGGTCAGCTCTCGATCCCATCTCTGTCTCTTCACGAATACTCATGTCGTCCTCTAGGCATTCCTTTACACAACCTATATCGTTCTCTACGCAGTTCTCAGTGTGGTTCTTGGGCATGTCATCGATGTCGATGATGACACCCACGGAAATATTATACGGTCGCTTAGGACCGTTGGAGGGTCGGTTCCCATCCCACTCGCCGCAACTCGATTCTAACATCTTGTTCACAGCGTTCACTTCACCGTTTCATGCTTCATTATTCTCGCGTCCACCTTCGTTCCCAGAGGTGCATACTCATTCAATCCCAAGGCTCTCGGCACGATCACGACGGGTGGAAGTCCCGAGCAGTCCGACTCCGAAATGGACAGTATAGTAGATGGGCGAAAGGGCAGTAGAGACCTCAAGGCAAGTACCATTTCATTCGTATTGATAGTTAAAACGGCTAAACCCTGCGTGGCTGCTATCATTTGATTTCGAAAGGATAAGGCTGACTATATCCAATTTGCGTAGGGTGGCTCCAAGAACTTTAGTTTAAACCGCGACCTTGTAATTTTAGTAATTGTAAATACAACTCGTAGCTAGGTAGCTAGGAGGTACATATCGGAAATTATACCCGAAAACAAGACACGTTCGCTCCTGATCTGCACCCGCTCGGCGGGTTTCCGGACAAAGGATCGCTAGCCGTTCAGCCGCTTCTACCTTCTCCCACTTCCCGCTGTGTATTCATGGCGCGGCTCCTGTTCTCAGTGTATAATCATGATCGTCAACGTGCACCCTGAGGCAATGAGACGGCAAAACGGCGAGATTAAAAGGATGAATTGATGTGCTTTGACAACAAGAAACGAGGTTAAATCGACAAAGGCAATTGGGCAAGGTGAAGAACAGAAGCAAGCAAAATGGATCGGCCATGGCCGCGAAATGTGCGATAAGGACTGTGGCAAGGACCTCCAAATTGCCAGGAAAGTAAATTGACGCCGGACGTTGTCCTCATCCAACGCCTGCCGGTGAGCGGTTGGAAGAGTCAACTCCGGACCGAAGCGGCGACGATCTTAGCCATTCCAAAATATGACGTAGCTCTCATCCTCTGACAGTCTCAACGAGATTTAGAACTGCTGCTCCCGTCAATGCACGGTGAGATCCTAGGAGGAGTACAGCCAACTCTAAGCTTCACAAGTTCATCCATATCTCAGTGTCGACAAATTGGAGGCGTTGATTTAAATAGTCAATCGCGCGAAGTGGTAGTTCGGCCCGGTGGAATGGGACGAGAGGAGAAAATGCGAGCCAGAGAGCGGTTTCTGGCTCGTTTGCGCGAGTCACATAAGAACCTCCCAGGATCCTGAGATGGCCTTGAGAATTGAGTTGAATACTTGCTTTCGAGTTCGCCCAGCTGCGGGTCGGCTCAGCTTTTACGTCTGCCACGGACCGGACCATTATAACGGAGAGCGCTTTCTCTGGAAACAAGGGGCGCCTCGCTTCGCTTCGGCTTTCTGAGAAAGATCCTTTTGATGGTAGTGAATACTGAACTTGTGCGCTCAATATGATCCCAGTAGGTATCATAAGCTATGATGGTGCGCGGTGATCCTACGAGGATACGATATTGTGATTCATAGCTCGACAAAGTCACTGCCTGTGACGGGACGTTGGCTCAGATTACATCCCAACGATGATATCTCGCCAGCACGGACACGTTGTTGAAAGAAAGGAGCTTTTCTCCCTCGGCAGCTTTGGCTCCGTTCAATTCCTCTGAGCCCCTGGTCCCCATTTTCAATTGATTTCAATCTCCTATAATTCTCTCGTTGCTGATACCTTTGTGATTGCCATCGTCTCTGAGTTGTTCTGCCCCATTTCCATTTCCATACTGAATAAATTCCTTTTTTCCCGCCTCACATCTCTCCTGTGCGACTGGATCTCGACGACAGGGAGCCCTAATATCACTCATACTCTGGCAGTTGACTTGACAAAGCTCAATGAGGGTCGGCAGCTGGCAGACTGGGCGATGTCTACTTCGATACTTGGCATACATGCGCGCGCGGGAGAGAGCGAGAGCGGGAGAGGAAATGAGCGCCATCGTGCCGAGTGCTAGTTTACCTAGTAGTTTGCGATGCCAACAATGCAGGGAGAACATCCATCTTATCATTCAGAGTCAGACCTGAAGTCCTTCGGCTCCTGCCAAGGACAATATGGTCCATGCAGGGCGGATATAGGAGTGTGGACGGAGTTTACGCTAGAAGACCGAGAGCGCCAAGGCCAACCCATGAAAACTCGAAACCGATATTCTGAAGGAGGCTTTTAAACCTAACAGCTCAAAATTTAAGGGCAGTTACAGACAGTATGGAGGAATACGAAAATCAGAAAAAGCTTGGGAGACAGCAATGAGAAGAGCGAAAAAACGCAATGCAAACACATGCAAACACAACCTCGACACATCTTTATATATATGAGTTATCCGATGGATAAAAAGGGTCAAAGTTCGCTTAATCGAGGTCCAGCAACGATAAACACCTTTCAAAACGGAGCCTCATGGCTCCAAGCAATTCAAAAAAATTGCCTAGGTGGTCACCTGAAAGCTCAAAAAGTGGTCTAAACCTTAAATGACAGACAACATGATCTCCAGCGGAGGTTGCTGAGCCACAAATTGACCCTGAAGCTTCTATCGCGTTCCTATCCCTTCTTTTGCTGTATATTGCACCAAGCGACGCAATGCCCAGCTTCTTCGACTCGGGCCCTCCTGGTTCCTTCCCTCATACTGTTGCTAGCAATCCTCGTAGGTCTTTTCTAGAGCACATTTTCATGCACCTACTCAATATACGCAGCAGACAGGCTCTCACAGTCGCCCCCAATACCTCACCTATCCTTACCCTGCCGACATCGTATACCTGTCGCCAGCACCTCCGATAGTCATGGCCAGCGGCAACGATCCTTTCCAAATGCTCCCGGACAAAACAATCTCCCTAATCCTACAGCACGCCGCCACTCCAACCATCACTCTCGACCCCCGAGAATATCCTCATGGGCCCGGACAACGAGTCCACCCCAAGCTCCACTACCTCGGTCGCGTCTCTAGGCGCTGGCATGATATCTCACTTCGTAATCCATTGGTATGGAGGCACATCGTATGTTTTGTCGATGTAGAACACACTATTGAAACACTCTCGACCTCTCCTCTCGCTCACTACCTCGCGCGCTCTGCGCCCCTCCCTATCCATATCTACCTCGTCAGAAAGGTGAAGGTTCCGCGTACACTGGACCTAGTGGAAGGCAGGTCCGTTAAGGTGCTGGTGGGTGCCTTTCAGCATCACTTGGAGAGGATCGAGTCGCTTGTGGTAGAGACGAACCAGGCGTCATCACTACCCGACTTTCAGTCACTCCTTCTCGGTTCAGGCATCGCTCGTCGACTTGCTGAGCTGAGGAGCTTGGTGTTGAGATGCAACGCAGACGACTCTATCCTTCAGCTTCGTACGCATCCCTCACGACTTACTTCGACCAGCCGAGGTCGATGTGAAACGAGCACCATGCTGACGACGCTACATGTGGATGGAAAGAACCTGCTATCCATGCTTCAATCCTCCCTCTCCGGATATTGGTCTCAAGAGAGAGATGTGTTCTCTTGCATGCCGATGCTGGAGACGCTTGGCGTGAACAACCTCACCTTCCGCGTGGATGGATACTCGAATGAACTCATCCAGCACTTCTTCCTTGACGTCTTACCTTCCTTTCCACGACTCCACACGCTGGCTTTGGACACCTTCGAGCCCATAGATGATGGTCAATCATGGCCTATACATGGACCAGACTCGGTTTACCCCCCTGTTTTGTCGCCATCGACGTCAGATTCCATCTTTGATACGACACCCGCAACGACCCTACTCCCTCTATCTATATCCCACCTCATGCTCAAGCACACGAAGCAGGACTCCATCGATTTCGTTCTCAAGCGAGTTACGCATCACCAGACGCTTATCCTCAACCACTGCTACTTCAACTCCCCATCGCCCCTCCACATTTCGAACTGTACAAAGTTGGTCTTGGTGGACATTCCTACGGATTGTCATCAAGTGATTCCGAAGATAATAGCCGGGTGGCAGGGACAGGAGCTGCAGGTTGTCAACTCGCCGAATATCTTGGACCGACGCTGCTTTTCTGTCTGAGCTCTCTGAAGGTGACTGGGGTCGAGCATGCACCTCACCCCGACTGGTACTTTCTCGCCATCCATCGTGATCATTTTTTTTGCTTCGGACCCGAAACAGCTGTCTCTTCGCGGTGTGTAAAACATTTTGGATCGCTTGCATTCGTTCAATAGACGTTACATTTCTTGACGCATTTCATGTACATTTCCACAGCATCATAGATTTCCAAACACCTAGCAACCCAATGGGCCCCAACCCCCAGCCCGCCTTTATCCTTTGCACGAAACCTCATCATCTTCCGTAGCGCTTATACTAGCTATAATTTGATAGCGACTTTGTCAATAGCAACAAATTGTGAAACACATGTTCCGATTATTCCGAACGTTTAATTGTCTCCACGAACATATCGAGCTGTTTACGCTCACTCGCACTCCACCAAACGGTGCTTCATGAAAGCTATGGTAGTCTGTTCTGCGGCTTACACGGCTGCTCGATGAGCGTCTAAGCCTCATTATGGTCTTGGTGACGAGTGTCCTCAATTCTCAGCATCGTGTCCAGAAGTGGAGGCACTCCTTGGTGAGCACGGAACACGAACATATCCCCGGGATGAGTGGCACCAACTGGATTGAAAACGGGACTCAGGGCTCGAGGCTCCTAGATCGTGCACAGTTTGATAAAGCAATCGTGTACTCTGCACTCTGCCTACGAGCTACGGAAACGAGTCATCAACTCCGTACAAACATCGATACCATATTGCAGATTGGGATCTTTGATTCCTCGTACACTCTCGTGTGACATGCGGCGAGCCTCGTGAGCTAGCTGCTTGACCAAAATCGCAAAATGAGCGCTCGTAGACCCTGGATCAGCATAATACTCGTTCTCCAAATTCAAAACCCCCAATCCTTGAACCTCGACGTCGCTCAAAAGACCAACACTTCGCGTCCACCCTGATTCGACAAGGACGCGCACTTGTTTGTTCTTGATCGGTATGTCAAATCCCCTGGAAGCAAATACAGGATTCATCAATCGCACAAGACCTGATAGATCAGATTCGAGAACATACCAGAGGAAGTCGTCTGGTAGGACTAAAGTACGGAATCCAGGACCAAACCGCACCAAATCCTTCAAAAGACGGACAACACCACGATCAACTTCAGTCTTGAGCTGCACCTCCAGACGCTGCAGAGTTGGGAATAGGATCGGAATATCCGCCCCTCTTGCAGAAGCCGACAGCTCGGGGAACCTGTGATGGTAATCATGCTGGCGCCATGACCATCGGAGCACCCGAAGGGTAGGGAGAACGGGGATGACGGCCTCAGGGAAGAAAGTTCGTATTGGTATCCAGGAGAGGGTAAGAACCTGCAACGTCGGTGCACAGGCCTCGAGGAGCCGGCGAAGGGCTGAATAGACACGGAACTCAACGCGGGAAATAGCAGTTGGTCGGCCGTCGAGAAGGGAGGACAGGACCTGGGGACTCCCGTCGGCGAGAGAGGGTAATGGACCCAATTCGTCCTTCGCTAGGTCTGCTGCATCGTATGCGAGTTCTTGGGCCTCGAGCTCGGAGAGTTCGGAGAACTCGAGCCTTTCTTCGTCTGTTTGGTCTCCTTCACCCTCGATAAAAGACCCTCGTCCATCGTCTTCTCCATCATCGTCGACATGATCTTCGTCACCGTCCTCAGAGCCGCTCAGGATGTAGCTGTCATCGCTAGTGTCCGACTCATCGCCCTTGTCCTCGTGCTCGGGATAAGCCACAACCCACAGGTTTTCGATCTTAATGTTCAAGTGTACGATGCCGCCATGCCCAACAGCTAAACCTTCTTCTGGGCTACCCGGTGGTTTTTTGTTGCTTTTGAAATACTCTTCAAACGCGCAAAGCTGTTTCCAGCCACGTAGCGTCACTGAGTGGAATCGATGGTACCGGGATACGTGGTGGAGCGTATGGCAGGTGCGAGAGAGAGCGAGAGAAGGGGCACAGCTGAAGTCACTGTCTTCCGTGCAAGTGAAATTCAGAATCCTGTGCCATAACTCGAGTGGGAGGTCGGGGAGCATCCTTTATCAGCGGATGGTTGTTGAACGTTGAGAGTTTGAATGAACCGACTAACGATTGGAGACGGTTCAAACTCCGCTTCTACTTGCTGTTAACGGGACCTCGTGCCTTTTCCTTCGCTTCCTGCCCCGAATTACGTTGCTCTTGCGCCAACCGAAGCACACATATCTGGAAGCTGGCTATGAGCTGTAAGGAGTGTGAGTTGTCTGCTCGTCGGGCAACGAGGCGACGTCATTGATGGCAGATGCTGGGTGGTCCCTGGACCTGTCATTTCATCAGATGGGCGCTGAGCCACCGGGAGTGTCAGCGCCGGCGGATCCTTCTTGTCCCTCAACCACAACCTCAAATGGCGCTCATAATCGACGAGCAACTACTCGAGCTGCCATTCTCCAAGCTCAAAGACCCTCACTTCCAAGGTGTTGTCCAGTCTTTGTCTTGTAATCACAGTCGCGAATGGGATTGGATTCATGGGAAGAACGTGGCTGGCTGTCATCCAACCCCCCGTCATCCTCGTTCGCGTACGTTTCCAGCATCTACTCATTCGTGATCCGCTGAGATGGCACAATAGGGAATTTCCTTCGAGGGTTCATACTGAGGAAGCTTCGACTCGGGTCAAATGAACGAGGTGACCAGAAGCCGCAAGAAAAGCACAACCTGGCCACGTTTCTCGAGTTGCCATTGGAAATTATTCTCGAGGTGAGCATATTTCGGTCAGTCTCCTCATTCATACATCCCATTAGTTGCGTTATTGTTCTAGATCTTCAAACACGCACACCCTCTTGACCTCTATCATCTCTCAATGACATCGCAATGGCTCCGTCAGTCTCTAATCAGCCGAGCATCGATCTCAGTCTGGGCGTCTAGTTTCGAGAACCACGAAGGTGATATACCTGGCCCACCTCCGCGGCTGAAATCCCGTCCGGCTGCGTGGGCAGACTTTCTGTTCGGGCCAACCATTTGCGAGGTACAGTTCTGTCGCGAGATCATCGCTCTTCTTTACTCAAATTGACATTCTATTGCTATCTCGTGCTTAGATGTGTGGAAGCAACTGGGCGGAACTAGATTTCATGTTTGTGCAGAAACTATGTTACGCATGCGTGAGTGCTTGCCAGCTTCCCGAACACGGCTGAGCTGATGTGGGTTTGAAGCGAAAGGTGAAGCTGATCACGGACTCGGAGGTACATGAGTTGTGTGCAAATTGGGACGAAGGGTCTATTTCATATTATGATCCCGACTCCGACGGCTCTAGCATCGCCTCTCTGGATTCCAAGGTCTTCGGATTGTGTCGAGAATCTCTGTGGCTTTGTAAGTACTGCACCAGTCACGTCGACCTCGAGCTAAACCGTGCTTTCTCAGCTGTGAACCTGGTGCGGTCACAATCCGATGCGGCGACCCACAAATACTTGAGGAACGAAGTGGATGAGGCTCTTCGTCTATCCTCTGGCACAGCAAATTTTCCAATCGAGTCGTCCGTGACTGCGAAACGCGATGAAGTTGATGCTTCCGGTGAGGTATGCTCTCAATTGCGCTAGGCTGACTCTACGAGTCTGTTGACCCATCCAAATAGCATGCTCGCCGATGTCTCTCATGGATCTCCGACATCTTCTGGAAAATGCGTGAAGTCGAGAGCTTCTGGTACGGATCGAGGTCAAAACGCCCATTCTTTCCTCCCAACGCGATTTTAAAATCATCATCCCGCAGGTCTCCTAAATACTTCGAAAAGCTTGGTTATACGGAGGCGGACTTTACGACGAGGACTCTAGAACTTTTCGAATACCCTCAAGAAAGTGTTTTGCGTGGGCTTTCAAAAGGGAGGGGTGAGTACGATTCACAAGGAAGCCTGATTAACCCTCTACTCATACTCCCTTCCTCGTGCTAAGACGCTAGGTATTATTTTGCTACGATGGAGTCCAGAGTGTGCCAGCAACGGGCAAAGCGAATTCGAAATGGGTTTCGCGATGCACTTTGGACCGTCTACAATCGCCGTAAAGCTTCTTACCCAGCATACGAGTGGAAGTATCTCCCACACCACTCCCTCCTGTTTCATTCGACCCCTCTTTTCAGCTCTTTATTCGGCGGGCTTCCTTCCGGGAACCCACGGTTCCCACTTCCAGAGTTTCCCGAGTCTCTCGTAGCTGACAGTATTCCGACCGCTTTGTCGACGTGGCGAGCCCAATTCCGACAAGATATGCTGGAGCTCATTCCGGATTCCATCAAAACCGAGTTCGAGGTACAGCACAAAGCACCATTTCGCGAAGAGATGATCAATCTCGCTATCATGGTCTTCGGATGTCGGTGCACAAGTGTTCCTAATGTCGCCCCATGTTGTGGCTTGGACGAGATCCTCTCACATCAGTGTATCTGCTGGTCCTCTTCCGATATTCACTGGTCGCATCGAGGGAGTTTGGCCGTGCAGGCGATTTTGAAGTGCTTAGACCTCGAACCCTGGACGACCACTGCGCAAGATCTCGATCAACTCAATGCCCGATTCTTTTGTGGAATTGAGCCACCTTACGTGTCTGAAAGCCGTGGAGGATACTATTTCCGACCAGCTCTGACATGGAGAGAATGCGTAAGCTGTTCATTGACGACAACGTTCTATTGACTAACCGGCGCCAACCTCAAATAGGTCGGGCACTTCCTTATAGGAGCACCGAATTGCCGCGCTCCTCAATTTCCTCGCTGGTTTCTTTTGGCTCCTGACGCGACGAAGCTCGTTCATTCTCGTGAACGCGAGTGGCCCCGGTTTAAAGACCGAATATGGGCGTGTACACATTGTGGTGAGCATTTATATTGTCAACAAAATTACTTCGACGTAGAGAAACACCTCAAGGAGCGGTACGTGATCTCTTTCGTTGTCTGATGAGCAAGTCGTCATCGCTATCGCAGACATGGTATTACTCTTCCCCCACCATTGAGGCAACCTCTACCTTATCCCTGCGGCGACGACATCATCCATTTTCCCCGGGTCTCTTACCCAGACGGACCGCGGAATCCGGTTTTCTATCCCGTTGATCCCTGGTTCGTCAAGTGCATACTTTGCCTACAAAACGCCAACGGCACCGCTGATGGGTTGATAACGACCATACTGAAGGATAAGCTTCAAGAGCACTTTTCGGAAGTGTGAGTTCATACCTCTGACTTTATCTGCTTCTGAATTCACGCTAACATCTCGTCGATTTGGGATCCTTTCAAGTCATGACATGAGTGCAAAACCCGTCGAAGGTCGCGATTGGGAGGGAGTGCCAGCTTACCACGAGTAATTCACGTCATGTTTTCCGCGAAGCGAACAAAGCTTATTCTGACTAATTGAACTTGACCAAAGGGTCATGCGATATGCCATGTCGTACTTTCTGTGAGTCGTACACTGTCGTACACCTCGGATACGTACTTTGGCCCTTCTGCGTTGACCATGAATCGTGGGGTGCCGGTCAGCTGGATGTAATGGGTGCCGTTCTTCCGCGTCGGTATCTATAACCCAAGTCCTGTCAGTGGTCGAATCGGTTGAGGGAAGCCTCAAGGCGGTGCAAGTAGCTGCGCAATTCTGATTCAGGCGCTTCCTTACCTCAAATCGTCGCAAAGAGATCACAGTGCTGTAAAACCTCGATGACCCACCCGAGCGAATTCTGCGGCGGGCCCCGGGTTGTCTCTGCATAGTCGTCAAACTCCAACCCGATATCTGGCAACTGCGGTCAACGGTACCTGGAAGAGGCATATATAAAGATATCGTCACCGAACGCGTGTGTACGAAGTAACAATCCCAACAAGCCCCCAGCTTACCTGCATAAGCATGTCCTCGGATCTGGGGATCTCCTCTAGTGAGCTTCGGATTGCTCTCGCTGTCGTGTTAGGTGTGCTTGGTGGAGTAGCTGTGTTGTGGTACGCCTTTCGCTGGGACCGGAAGCGGAGGGAGAAACTCAGTGAGCCTTGTCCTTGTCAGAAAAGACTTCGAAACTAGACTCTCATTTTGGCATTTCAGAAAGAACCGATGATGTTGAGCTCGGAGGTTCACCTTCTCAAACGCAGCACCGTGAAGATAGACCAACAAACCGATATGACGACACACGCAATGATACTTCCCTTCCGGCGTACAACCGCAGAGATGCAGACAAGACGCCTTCACTCTTCCATTTGTCGTCGTCTATCGCATCGTTGAAGGTCGCGGAACAAGAACCAACGACGTCGCCATTCCACCTCATCCTTTTCGAGCGAATATCAAAGCTGCAGGCAATGATCAAGGAGGTTCATTCGATGTTGGAGTTGGCACCACCGGAGGGATACGGGTCCGAGTCTAAAGAAGGACGAGAGTTGACGGAGTTGAAGAAAGAGATGTTGGAAGTGGTTGGGACACCGGAACAGGTACTAACCGATGTGCACCCGAATCCAGTCGCTCCCCCAAATGAAATCCCTCCGATCTCTGTTTCCGGTTCTCCCGACTCACGCCCCTCATCAAACGGCCGACTTTCACGACAAGAGCGAATTCTTCAACTTCACTCGCTTCTCATTATTTTGTCGCCGATCGCATCCAGGTCTTCCCCCGAATATGATTCGACATTCAACGGCCTCAACGCATCCATGGAGGCACTTATCCATTCCCTTGACTCAGTCCCCATCCCTCCACCCACCCTCGCGCGCGCCGGCCAGCAAGACAGTGCGCCTCCCTTTAGCCCTCATCCCCAGTCACTATCCGGGGAAGGTCACCTTCCACCTTACGAACACTCATGATTTAACGAGCTTTCAGGGCAGGTATCAAATTAATTGTACATGTAAGACTACGACAATAATCATTCATTCGTTGAGCTCACCAGAGCTCACCTCGTACTTAGCCGGAGCAGCGTCTAATCAATCATGATGAACAGATGTGATATTGATTGCATAAATAGACAAAAAACTGCAAAGCGCCCTTTCCCCATTCCCGCTTCAGGGAGAAGCGCCTGTGAGAGGCACATCATCCTTGGCATCGTTGTGCACATTTGTTCCCTCGCGGTGTCCGAGTTCTTTCCGGTGACCCTCAAACCCCGCGCACTTCACAACTCCCGCGTTTGGATCCTTATCACGAGAGATGGCCTAGATGGTCCCCGAGCCTTTCCTCAGGCATGACTTCAATCTCCCTTCCTTACGTTCGATATCTTAAAATCCCGAAGGAAGTTCTTCACATTGGTATCTATAATTGTACCACCACAATTGAACGGCGTTCATACAGACCCTGAGCACGCAGTTTGACTATGCCTGATAAGTCTGAGTGAAGCCGCCTCGTTTCTGTTTATCGGTACGCTTAGGACACGTTCGTCGCATTTCAGGTTCGCGAGTCGCTGTCTAAGTGAAGACCAAGAAGATGGAAGACCCGGGCCTGGGAAGTACACAAGGGCAAAAGAAGCGTGGTTTAATTGACGGGGCCATATGACAATTCGCTTCCCCGATCCTTCAGCGTGCAGCCCACCTTTAATCCCCGGTTGCAGGTCTGTTAAGTACTTTCATCAGGCCTCGTTATCGACGCCGTGGAGAGCGCTGCTCTTCCCCTCAACTCTCCGCCCTACCCCAGGCGACTGGCCAACAGTGGGTTGAGAAGATGTCCTTCGACCCTAAAGTCGTCAGACGAGCACAATTCGCACGGTGCGTCTTGGCTTGGACAATGACGAAATTTTCACATGTTTGCTCACGACCACATCTTCATCTATCATAGGGCCGATTTTGACATACAGATAGCCAGCCTTGGTGAGTGAACGCAGTTCCATCATGTCCCTCTATAGCTGATTGTGCCATTCTGGCGTATATAAGCGTTGCTGTATTACGACTATCTCCTCACTCTCCCCGATGAAATCGAGTACATTTGGAAGAAACCCAAGAAGCTGTCAACTGTCTTCTACTTTTGTTGCCGATACTATATCGTTGCAAACTTGCTGTGGACGTTGACCAAGGCGAACGTTGGGCTAAGGGTACGTCAATCAAAGATGTCTCGAGTACCAGCCCTTTATTCATTGTCTTCGCACTCTAGTGCGTAAACCGAAGTGAAGATGCTGGGGCGGGACTGAGCCTCTGGTAGCTGCGACACAGTTTCCATCGTATCGAGTACTTTCAGCGTCTTGGGCCACGTGGGCCTTCTCAGTGGGTTTCTGTCACTCCTTCATTGGAAAACCTCGCTGACCATCGTTGGTGATAGCGGTTTGGGGTCTCCGAACATACGCTTTATGCGAGCGCAATAAGATTATTGCAGGAACACTGGGAGCAATTGGTGGAGCTGTCATCGTCGCACTTATCGTGAGTCATTAGTGTTTTCTTGGATCCGAGACTAACCATAGCTCAGGTTCGTGCACCGTTCACGAAATGTTCGGACCCAGCTGTCCTCACAAGGCGCAAGTATCGCTTTCCCTCCTCATAATCGACTCGTATTGAACAAGTTTACCATAGTCGGAATCGCGGTCGGCGTTTTGGTCCTCCTCTTCGAAATCCTAGCCTTCGCGATGGCGGCCATCCGCGCCTGGTCATCCATACGCGAAGACACAAGGTTTTGGGAGAATCCGAAGAGGTCGCTCAACTACGTTATCTTCTCTCAAGGTAGGTTATTACTCCCATATCGATTCTCGCGTCCCAATCGAGTGATTCTTGTTTTCCAGGTTTACTCTACCTCAGGTTAGGAGGCTGCCCTACCCCCTGTTCGGCTGTTTAAAATGGACGAGAACTCACCGCACTTCCCTCTAGTGCCGTCTTGGTGATAACGATTGTGACCGCTGTTTGTAATCTGGTGGGTTGCCATTTACGACTTCGGCGATCCTCGTTTGCTGATCTTGATCCCTATCACCCATAGCAAGTATGGGGTGGATTCGCTCGGCCTCTCAACAGCTTGAAACTCCCGTAGGTCAGCTTACCTGGAAACGGCGATAGATACCTCTGACGCTCTACCCTCCCAGCCTTTCGACACTCCTTACCGCCCGATTCTTATTACAGCTTCGAAAGTACCAACGGTCATCAACACCCGCAGAGGCTGGCGCCGTATCGACTTCGATATCATTCAACGGGATTAAAGGGATCAGGGGAAACCAGTCCACGAGCTACGAAACGGAAACAACAGCAACGTTCAACGAGCACGATACCGATGCACCACCCATTAGAGCGGCTCGGAGACGGGAGATAAAGGTCGTGAACGAACTTGGGCGGGATATTGGGCCGACACGGCTCCCCTTGGACGTCGATGTGGCTCAGGAAATTAAGGAGCCTTTAGAGATGGTGGTTATCGGTAACGTTCGGCAGCCGCGTCCGCCATCCGCATTAGCACATGAACTAGTTAAGAGTAGCCCGCGCCTGGAGTCACAAGGGATCACTGAGGCACCACGGTGACGCTGTCGTGCTAGTGTATTTGGAGTGAAGCGATGCTTATGGACTGTATTCAGCCTATTATAGAACCTGGAGGCTTGTTGTAGTAATAATGTATGATTTAAGTAGTTCTCGCCAAGGCCTCTTTCTTGGCAGGACGTTGTTGCGTTGGAAAGCTCGGAGAAGAACAAATGAGATTGGACATGAACGAGGGTAACGCACTCTTACTTCTACTTAAACACATACAGCGGACATTCATCCATGATCAAAACAAGGGGCAATCTTGGGAGGGCTATTTACTTGATTTAACTTGTTGATTACGAATACTCGAAAGCTGAGCCTACTGTTCGGTAGGCTGCGAAGGGAGGTCAGGTGTGAACAGTACTACGGAAACGGCTCGACGTGTGTTACGGTCCTCGTTCTTCCTGAGGTTCAGCATGAGCCTATTTGCGAGAATGGGGTATGCAATGGTTCGAAGCCTGGTTTTGGGCGTATTTTAGCGGCTTCAGGTCATCGATCGATTGCAGTTGTCTCTCAGTGCTGAACGACCAAGTATTTGTCCTTGATCTAGAAATCACTGTGAGCTTTTGCGTTGGGTAAGAACATAGTCGATGCATAAACTTACTGGAAGCTTAGGTGTGTGGAGCAGTGCCGCAGTGAGCCCGAGCACTGCAACAGTCCATTGATGATTTTACTCGTGGCAGTGGCGGAAGGGATTGCACCCACACGAAATGGCAATTAAATAGAGACCGCCGTCTCTCTGGAGAACTTTGAGTAAGGTCCACGAGCTATGGCGTTCTCTATATCTTGAGAAAATGGCTACAGCTCCCATAATCATAATCGCTGCATGAGCGGTGCATGGTCAGTGTCAACGCCAGGAAGAAGCTCACGGCTCCTAGCCTTACCTCCCCCCCTCAATGCGTTTGCCTATGTCAGAACGCTACCCCTGATGAGATGCTAAGGCTGTTTGGAAGGTTCCTTGAGAATCGACCAAGTATCCAAACAAATCTATCTCCTACGGGATATGGAACAAGAGTGACAAACCGAGGACATCCAAGACGCATCGCGCAATGACAGAACACGTTGTGAGAAGGAAGAGGATTTTTCCCGCTGTCCACTCAGCCTTCCAAATCCTCGATACTTCCCTGTGAAGATGTCCAACGTAGTAACAAACCTATGATGACTTGATTTTCAGCGACGAATATTTGGACACTCGAGATCACTCATAAAGATGGACAGTGACGCTACTTGATAGGAGAACCTCGTTAGCAAGCCTTGGAAGTATGGAAGCTTCACAAACGGGTGACTGCCTTGACGACTGAACAACATCAAGATTTTACAAATCCGAATCTTCAATTTCCTGAGACGAAATCATCTACTGCGTGGTTGCGTTCTTTGGCTTATACTTCTTCTTGTCGTCGCACTTGAAAGCGTCAAAGGAAAAGATGTCATTTCACGCTCTATGAGAGAAGAAGGTCGAGCTCCATAGGACCGTTTTCCGCCCTAACATTTTCCAGTACCTCCACAGCAGCGAAGATTTAGGTGATATTACCGTCAACCGCTCTTGAAACAGAGACAGTATACGGAGCGCCACAGTGCCAGTAGTGATTGCCCCAGTGACGAACGACAGACATCTCGCACCATCAATTTTCCCGTCATAAGCCTCCGCGGATGAAGGAAATGAAGATAAACAAGCATAGATACACCGCAGGCGATGCAAGTGAGAGCGCTGCCGAGTCCTCCCATCGCTTCCGCTCAATTCTTTCGAACGCGCACTAAGTTTTCGTCCGCTGGAGGAGTGAATAACGAGTGAGAGTCAAGAACCTCGATCGGTAGTCCAATAAGCTGAAGAAGGCGGAGAGCATGACTACCCTGGTCTTCAGATACAAGCCCATTGATGATTGAGAACCCCCTCCAAGGCAACTAGTCTCCTACGCCGACAAGCCAATACCCACGGGAAGTCGGTGTCGGGAACGCCCCATACGGTGGACTCCCACACCACTCGAAGCCGTCACGCCACTTCGAAGTTGCGAAGTGCACCAAGGTACTCAGCACCAGAGGATTGGACTGGATATGGGTAGGTATGTGAGGAATTGTAGTAATACATCAAGCTTCTTGGTGCAGCGCCGACCCCTCTTCCTCCACCCAACCCCGTACTTAGCGCTTCTCATGGCGCTGCCTACTTACACGAGGCGGTGGGACCCCAGGAGATCCGTCGTGATACCTCCTTTACTCAATCGGCAGTTGGCCGTTATCCTTTGCGTCATCGATAAGTATACATCGAGGTACGTAAGGAAACGGGACCTTGAATATTAATTGGCGTGTGTGGTTGCCGACTTGCTGTGAGTTTGAGACTTCTGAACTATCTGAAAACCGATAAATACAATTCGACGGCTCACGCCTACGTCAATAGGAATATGAGATCAAAGCTATATTCCCGCAGGCTCTGGTGCGCCAATGGCGCTGTATAGACTCGATGAACAGGCTTGAAGCGGCAGTCCCATGTCAGATTGTGTCATCCCTCGAGTAGGTGCCAACACCTCGGATTTCGGGTCGAAGAACTCGACTCGATTAACATCGTATATAATGCACCCCACTGTATCTATGTATACCTGCATGTATTGCGACCTGAATTGTTGGTCGAATGAACGGTGAGTGGGGCCCGAGTCATTTAAACATATGGACGAATGTTTGGCTGACTGTCCATCCTGGCAGGGTCCCAAATTAAAAACCTAAAACTCGCGCCTCGAGGGCCCAATTGAACGACCGTGCCCAATCGGTGATGACGGAGACTGTGTCGTCCCTCGTTGCCTCCCCTACAACAGAACAACCTTATGCTGGAAGCCAATTTCCTTACGAGGCGGCGTCGGCCGGATACAATAAACCGGGGGCAATATCTCGACCGTCAACCGTCAGGCCCCAAAGTGTGGCGCCGTGGGTGCCCGCCGACTCCCGTCTGTCACTGTCAACGCCGGGGCGCGATGCAAGCTCGGGAAATTTGAAAATTTCAGTGTTCACAAGTAGATGTGCACAGGTTAATGGGTGCAGTCGGCCGACAGTGAGCGGAGCGAATTGGTCCAAAATTTGATCCACCAGGACATCATAAAATGCCATGGAGAAGGTGAGTTGACTGAGCCTCAGGAATTACCTGTAGGTCTGATAAAGGTCGCCCTACCCAGCCCCAACAACAGCTCCGGCATGAGTGTCGTAATGGACAGTGCTTTATGAAAATTTTTGGCACCTTCGAGTGCTGGTTACAATGCCGAGTCCGCGCGGCAGTCGTAGACTTCATGTTCCGTCTTGCATGGCCGTGGATGGGGAGCTAGACGAAAGGTAGTTTCAATGTAGTGCCGACGGCATCGTGTACGTTCACTATTTTGATCAAGAGCTGATCAACGTTCCTTCACCCCTTCGACCCGATCATTGAGCGTAGTAGATGCAGGGTGATGCCCGGCGATGGACAGGTGTGCTCAGAAACGATGAGATTTGTGGTAGGCTGAATTCTTCTTAGATGAACGATGCTCGCGAAGTTGGAGTGATGCAACAGTACTGTGAGAGCTGCGGACACGATGCTGTCGCTTTCAAGGGGCTTACGACAATTCGAAGGTCCGGTCAGCTTGCTCGGGAACACAGTGTAGTCCCTATTGTCTCCAGCTCATGATTGCTCACGGGGCTTTGGGCGGATAAGCGCCATATTGAGAAACTATCGGCAGATGTTTGTTTGCACAGGAGCGGGGAAAAGTGGGGTTCAGAGTGATAAAATACAAGCGGGAAGGTCCGTCCCTAGCAAAAAAGGGTTCGACAGTGAAAATCAGATCGACTCATGCAGTGTCGTCAGGTCAGCCACGGGGACTACGACCGTGAACGAGGAGTTGTAGATACCAAGCTCGATTGAGCAAAGTAATCCTCACACGTGGAGGCTCGGGACATGTTCGAGACCAAGCCTTAGATGACAAGTGGCTGGGATGAATACAAACTGGGGAAATGCGTGATATGATCAGATAGTACTGGGCCGCTGGTGAGTACAATCGTAGCGAGGGTCGAGGAAGTCAATATTTCCGCTCATGGCCTCCAAAATTCTAGTATACAAATCCCACGCTCAACTCCGATAAGCTATAAACTCTTTGCCTCGCGATTCCTGAATCAGTGACCGACATTAAACCTCGATTTCCAGAAGCAATATCCAAACGTCCCAAGAGGGACCAGATATCAAGGTGGCGTTTGTAGGCCTTGATTCGTGCACTTTATCCAGCATTCGGAACGCCCAGGATAACCGCAGCTGGACCAGGAAAGCCAATTTTGCTCAATCTGGATCAGGATGAAGTCATCCATCATCCGAAGCAGCGCCATTCCAGCCATCGCCCACGAACCTTATTACCTCGTGTTTGACGCGAGTTAGTGGCGCCAAACTTGGTTTTCACCCCGATTTCGCACGTTCATCGAACTACTTAAAGAAAAAGATTGGGAAGGGGGATTGAATGCAATCCAGACCCGGGTTTGCATCGTCCCGCTGTGGCTGAGCCACGGCTACTACTCGTGACGTTCAAGACCCCAAATATCCTCTTCATGGAATGGCCGGTTGAGACTATATCGTATACGATGCGTTCATGGCTAACCGGCCGCCATGCCCCAACATGTTCGCCTGTACAATGCCTGTCGATAATAGCCGCGTGCGGTGTACGAATACATTTCTGGTGATTGAGAAGGTTACCTCTCGTTTTCTGCGTGGAATATTCTGGGCGTACAGCGAAGGGTAAGGTATCGCGCAAGCCCAAGTTCACGCCAAATTCACTAGCTGGAACTCTCAAAGTCGCGATATTGGAAGGGCCCAAAAGCTTATGCTTCATCTTATGGCTTCATCCTAAACAAGCCCACCGCAAGGTAATATATTACGTCTCCGTCACGATCTGTTATCCCTATGATCAGAATAACCCAGGCGTGTCTCGAAACCTTTTCCGAAACATGAGGCTAAGAAAGCGCCCTGGATCCCACTACTCCGTCGTGTCCACAGCCTTCTCCGTGATACCAAGCTCCCTTCACAACAAAGACCGTCGACTGATCCCCCCCCCTCAGTGACAATTCTTCGAGGCTTCATTTCGCACAAGAGCCCAGCTTATAGGAATAGCACGTTCGATTGAGCAGATGCTGTTCGGCGTCCAATTCGCCACGGTCGCAGTAGTGACTACACAGGCGCTGTTTCTATCCTCTGGAAGCAACTAAACGAAAACGGGTTGATCCACCGTACCCCCCATCCCACGCCGGCGCCCCAAAACACGGTTCAGAGTCCCACACCAGATACGTCGTATCAGGGATCCCGGCGAGTAGAGAGCACCTAGATTAGATTAGATCTCGCCTATCATCTGTATAGGCAGACGAGAGGATCTTGCCCTCGATGCCGATGTTATCCAAGGCGCCATCTAGCCCGCTCCCAAACCAAGCCAGGATCCAGTAGTCAAACCAGGCTACACAACGTCAGACAAAACCACCCTTTATTTCGTTCCAAATCCATTTCATTCGTTCATAAACACCGACAAAAAATAGAGTAAAAAATAGAAAAGAAAACTCTAAAAAAGGAACATAACAATTCGTAACCCATTTAAAAAACGGAAAGCAGCAAGCAGTACGAGGACATTGACAGTCAGACGGACGGACAAAAAAACAAACAGGCGGAGAGCACATAAAAAGAAAGCGGCAAGTCCACAAGGGCGCGACTGTATGTAAGTTGTGTATCTACGGCGAGGAACCATGATATCGTAAGGAAGGAAGGGACGGGGTGGTGGGTGGGAGAGGGGGCAAGAGTATACGTGTATGCATAATGAACAACAACACCAAAATACGCACATGCCTGCATCAACAACGAGCGACGTCGCCCCATCGATCAACGATACGAGGTGCAAACGGAGGGAGACAGCAACAGACAAGAAAACGTGGAGTGCGGCATAAAACGCATAAAAAACAGCAAAACCCATACGCATAAAAAGAGAGAAAAAGCCCTCACTGACTCTCCTCAGCCGCATCCACCGCCTCCAAAATCTCAGCCTCCGCGTCCGCATCATCCCCCCCACTCTCATCCCCAACAATCAAATCATCCACATCCTCTTCCTCCTCTTCCTCCGCCGCACCGCCACCACCCGTCCGTCTAAACGGTAAAGTCGCATTGGCAGGCACGACAATCGACTCTCCACCCTCATCTCCCTCTGCATCTGCATCTGCGTCCGCGTCGCTCTCCCCGCTCACGTTACTATCGACTTGCATTTTGTTGGTGGTGCTGTCGGCGTTGCCGTTCGAGGCGGCGGTGGCGGGAGCTACGCTCCTAGAGGACGAAGAAGGAGCAGTCCCACCCCGACTCCTAATATTCGACGTCGCCTGCTGTTCCCTCTCCCTCTCCCTCTCACGTTCCCTCTCCCGCTCCCTCTCGCGCTTCGAAGGCGTCGCAGACATCGACGCCGACGCCGCCCCACTCGCATGCACAATCGTCCTAACATGGCTCTACCCGTAAAAATGACCCAACCCCAAATCAGTTTCCCAACTCACTCATTCCACGACGGTATTGAGCGCGCACTCACCATCTTCGAAGAACCTTTCGTCGTATTCGCACTCGTATTCGCCGAATTAGGCAAGGTATCCGTCCTCGTCAAGCCCATATGATGTTGTTGCTGCTGCTGTGGTTGATGCGGTTGCTGAACGGGCGGACCCATAGACCCATGATGCCCAGTATGCACAACGGCCATATGGGCAGCAGCAAGCTGTTGCTGCTGAGACTCCAAGGTGCCCCTCCTCTCCACTCTCTTCATTTTCTTGCGGCATCTACATAATACGATCGTCAGTCAGTCACATCTCACGTCAATAGATAGATGGATAAATGGATGGATAGAGAGATGGATAGAGAGAGAGGGATAACGTAGCCGAACGAACGGAGGAGGGGAAACCACGACTCACCGATCACAAACAGTCCCAGGCCCCGCCGGCCCCGGACCCCACTTCTCCACACACTTGCCATCCTTATACCTCCCCGCCTGCCCACACTGCCTACATATCCTCTGCCCCTGCTCATTCGTCGGTGGGAAATTCGGTCCCGACAACACACTATTCACACTAGCCGCCGCCAACGCCCCCGCTGTCGCTACACCCGAGGCTGCTGCAGGCACAGAGGCGAGACTTGACGCGCCCAGAACGGAAGTGGACGCAGAGGCCGGGATAGACGACGTAGAGTTATTCGGTCCATCTACGAGAACGAAAAAAGGTGGGAGGGTTAGATCAACGAACCAATCGAAGCAACCGAAACGGAACCAAATCAAACAAAAAACACCGAAGCACACACTCGCCTCGAGGCAAATAAAGTTCAAATCCCAAAAACGACAAAACCGACCCAACCAAGCCCACTTTGTAGGAAGGGGTGCAGCCGCCGGTCCGACCAACCGACAAGTCAACCCACCGCGTTCATTACCGCCAACCGATCGCACGACCCAACTCGTGTCCATGAATGATCGATGGGAGGGTAGTCGCAGCGGGGTATCAGGTGGGGTGGGTCAGCTCGTCTGCCATCCCATCTGACCTGACCTGACCCCACATCCGCCTAGCAGCAGGTAGGTACCAACCGAGATGAAAAGAAAAAAAGAAAAGGAAAGAGGGAGGTCTAGGTCTCGAGCGGCGGCGTCGGAATGAACGAATGATGGATAGAGTGCACGGACGGGGGATTGCCACCTCCGCCCTCAACCCAGATAAACACGAGGCGCGAGTGTGCGCCACATTCCGAAATAGGGTAGAGCGATAGGTTGGGTGGGTGGACGGGAAGGAAGACAGACAGACGGATAGATAGATGGATAGGCGGACAGACGTGAAACAGGCGAAATGCAGTCCAGTCGTCTCGTCTGTGAACCAAAAACCGGTCCGAAAAACCGTAGAAAACGAGACGAATAGAACTCCAACTCGCAAAAAGAAAAAAAAAAGGAAAAGAAAAGAAACGAAAAAAAAGGAAAAGAAAGTAAATGGAAGGAAAAAAGCACTCACCACCACCCGCACCCGCCCCATACTTTGCCTTCTTAACAGGCGCACCCGTAACAGGCGGTGCAAAAATATGCGTCTGATAAACCTGCTGCTGTCCCCCAACGACACCCAACGACCCCTGCCTCGGCACACTCTGCGACGCAGGATACACCTCCATCGCACTCTGCCCCCCTCCCGCCCCCGCTCCTGCTCCTCCTCCTGCTCTCCTCCCTCCTCCTCCAGCCAAATAAACCCCAGCGGAATGTACAGACTCCTCACCCAACCGTAAAGTCTGCGCTTGCGATTGCGTTTGCGATTGAGGCTGAGGTTGAGGTTGACCCCTAGCTCGAGACCGATGATGATGCACTAAATGCACAGATCCCTGAGCTTGGAGCGCTCCCACCGACCCCATCCCAGATACGCCGTTCGGGTACCCAAGGTTATCGTCGGCTGTACTAGCTTGTAACAGCATCTCGTCAACGTCAATCGAGCTCGTACTCGACCGACTCGTCGATCTCTGACGCCCAGTTCCCGTTGTCGCTGCTCCTCCTGCAGCACCTCCCCCGGGTTGGTGGATCAACCGAACGTGGTGTTGGGGTGGCGGGGCGTGTGAGGAGGGGTGGCCTGTCGAGGACGTCGATGGGTGGTGGTGGTGGTGATGATGTTGGCGATTATACTCGTGGATGTTCTTTCATAAATAGTCGTAATTAGAGATGGCGGTGTAGACAGATATCGGCAAAAAGGATACGTACAGAGGAATCTTGGTATACTGTGGTGGTTGTGGTTGGTGCACGCCCAAGCCCATCGTTCCCTCTCGACCTCTTCAAAGGCGGGTACCCACTCTCCAAACTCGGCGTACGGGGCCGCCTGATCCCTTGAGGAGGGTGTAAACTAGGTTGAGCTGCACCAATTCATTCATTCATTCATCAATTCGTTCAACGCGATAACCCAAACCCAAAGAAAAACTCACTCAACGAAATGGGCACGCCCTCCCTAATCGCCCTCATAAACCCAAACTTGACCTCCTGAATCTTCACGTCTAGCTGCCCCATATAATTCTCGACCTGGATCCACTGATCCAACACGAACCTCCTCCGCACCTCCGCCTCCTCTCTCGCCATCTCCGAATGCGTGAGTCGATCTTCGAGCTCCCTGATGATCCTCGTAACGTGTTCAGGTACCACCCCCGCATTCGCATTCGCGTTCCCGTTCCCATTGGGAGAAGAAGACGAGGCATCAGCGACAGCCGTCAAACGCTGTGCCACCCTCTCGGCCTGCTCAGCCCTCCTCTTCGTCTGTACCAACTCGCGATGGAGTCCATCAATATCGCTATAAGCCTTTGCTAGCAACTGTGCGAGCTGCTCGTGCGTCCCACCCGAAGTGGCGGCCGACGACGAGG
Organism: Candolleomyces efflorescens; assembly: GCA_027579765.1. Lineage (NCBI taxonomy): Eukaryota > Fungi > Basidiomycota > Agaricomycetes > Agaricales > Psathyrellaceae > Candolleomyces > Candolleomyces efflorescens. The sequence goes on from JAMZDL010000070.1 coordinate 48,861, forward strand.
ACGGGGTGGCACCCGGCGCTGGTACCGCCGCGGCGGAAGTGGTAGTGGAGGTGGCGGTAGTAGCGGGGCCAGCAGCAGACGAAGCCGTGCTCCCCGTATGTTTGTGATTGGGAGAAGGTGAAGAGGTGGTGGTGGTGCCGACGACGGCGGTGTGATCTTTGGCGGCGGGGGCGGGGGCGGGGGCCATATGGGGCTCCGCAGACATAGTAGTTGTCGGGGTGGTCCTCTCTCTCTCTTTGTGTGGTTCTATACGTGGTTGGTCGTGTGTCGGTGAGTCGGTCGTACGGTCGTGGATGCTTCGTCTGATCTAACAGTGGTGGATGGATGGATGAAAGGGAAGCTTCAAGCGGGGGGTCGTGGCTCGAATGGACGGAAGGACCAAAAAAGAAAGGAAAAAAGAAAAAGAAAAAAACTCCCGCGCCAAAAGGGAGAGGGATGAGGGGGAGTCGAGGGAGAGAAGAAAGAAACGACGGGGGTTCAAGACACCGAAACGAAGGGGGGCGGCGGGAAAACAATGATATCAAATCAATTTCGCACCTACAAACCCCTCCCATATCAGGCAACCCTTTCGGGGCAAAAAGCGCGAACACGAGGCCGCAAAAGGGTAAAAGGGCGGCGATGACCTCATCAAAAAAGCCCAATGTATCCTCAAATGGCACAACGGGTCTTCTCACCCGGGCCTCGTTGCTGGCTACCCTACCCTGTTTTTCTCACAGAATGTCCGTGTCGGCGGAGCGGCGTGCGTCATGGGGTCAACCTTGCCCCCCAGTCACCCCCCTAACGATCCAAATCATCCAATCCCCGCCATAACCCGACGCCGTTGCCGTTACGGCCTTCCCCCCTCCTCGCGCTCCGATCGTTCCTTCCTTCCTTTGTCGTCGGAGACCCATTGCTGTTTGCGTGATGCCTCGAGGCTGCAGTGCGAGTTTAATAAAACACTCAAAGGGCCGAGTAATCTTGTCAGATGACATCCTGGCTTACTATACTTATGTTTGGGATAGGATAGATTATCGTTCGCCGTGGGCCATGGGAGAGCGCCTCGTTCGTTCATCGGAACAATATCGATGATGACATTCGTGATTGTTCGTTCATTTCCGGTATCGGGAAGAGCGCACGGACCGGTACGCGCCTCCCTCGCTTAACGGGCACCTAAAGGGACCCATCCAATCTCCTCCGACACTTCATTCAATTGTGGCGAACATTCAGCCACTCCCGTCACAGCGCCTCTACGCACACACCCACTACACTACACTACACGCAAATGCAAGTAAGTACTTAGCACACACCTCCCGACCCCAAACCTCCCCCGAAAAATTTCCCGATTCCCGAGCTCACATCGCTGATGGTCTCCACGTCGGGCACCCGAACTCCGCGAACGACCCTTGTCTCGCCTTGTCGTGTCCTGTCTTGTCTTGTCTGGTCGGCAAGGCGGGGGGCGCTTAGTGATCCCGCTGACGGGACGCTTACACTGGCACTCGAGTCTCTATTACACCCGTCTTATTGTATCCGACCGACTGACCGATTCATGAAGACGAGCTACTTAGGCAGGTGAGGCCCGGAAGTTGAAAGCGGGGTGGGATGGGCTGAGGAAGGCAGGAAGGAAGGAAGACAGAAGGAAGAAGGAAGGGGTGTGTCCGGCATCACCGTTGGTACTTATGTCCCTCGAGGCGATAGTTGCCAAATCAATTTATGGACAAGGTACTTATCGTGGTTTTCCCAAGTCTTGGGTTACTGAGTACTCCGTCGCGAGGTGCGAGCGAAAGTCGTTCTTCGCACGCACAATGGCATGGTAGTAATCCTCCCTTTATCGAAGAGATCAACAAAACATACTTAGCTACCTTACCACGAACTCTTCACCCTATCCAAGGCTCGTAAGTCGTAAGTCGTCAATCGTCAATCGTAAATGGTGACGACGCACCCCAACAAACCAAGTCCCTTCCTTCCACTTCGAACGCAGGTCCCAAACGCACGACCCGGGGTCCCACCCGCCTCGTGTTAGCGCCAAGTACGGGATTCGATTCGATTCCGTTCGATCCATCCATCGTGCGTCCGTCCAAAAACCATTTCACCCGAACCTCGCACGCTTTGACTGGTACGATGTCTCGATTCGCTTACTATCTATTGCGCCACACTGGGTTGTACTGAGAAGTTCACTCGTTGACGCTTGCTCACGCCAGTAGCGTAAACGACCTGCTTCGTCTCTCCAGGGAGATCTCACAACTTGTCGAGTATGTACATACATGCGGAGACTTGGCGACGAGACCGAATTTCAGAAGGCCAAATCTTTCGTCGAAGTATACATAAGTAGTCATGTCCGCGGAGTGAAGGCTAACGTCAATTGACCGAGTGTATAACATGACAAGTCGTCGTCCTTGTCACAAGTTGGGTAATAGTATTAGTTTCCAATCAACAAGTAGAACACTCCTGTATTCGTGTTGCTCTCAATCCATACGCGTACGGGGACTTGGCAAGACCGAACCCAATAATTGTATGGGAAAGGACAGAGGAGGCCAAGTTTAGGCCAAGTTCAAGTTTCACTTTTTCCTATGTGCCGATCCATCGATCGTTGGGTCGGTCAGTCGGTCGGGAGGTTGCTTGCTTGGTGGGTTGGTTGGGAGGGAGGGTTGTCCGCGGAATGAACGATAACGTCGCTTGAACTTTGAGTGGGTCACATCGTAAGTCGCACCAAGTCTCCCTCCCCGATGATCACCATCTTCATACTCACAAGTTGGTATGTCCTGTAGTACTCAACTCCTTCCAAGGTCGTGACGTTCTCAAGCTCAAGTGTCCAAGTAACGATCGAATATACTCAGCAATTGATCACCAGTACAAACATCTTGAACCCTGAGTATTCGTGCGTTCTCCCATTGCCACTGCCGCTGGTCTGTCTCTTAAACTCGAACTCATTCCACCGTAACCACCAAAACAAGTACGTACCGCCCTGCTATTCGTTCGTTCATTCACACCGCCTCACTACATCCCATTAAGCTAACCTTGCAACTCAAGTCAACAACGTCGACCTCGAGTAACCCGCTCACACCATGTATGTACTTACGGATGATACCAATCACTCAATCAATTAATCAGTCAAACAATGAACTTCAGCCTCTTGAAGTTCTGTGCGGGGTCAGCCAACAAGTGCGATTTGATTTGATTTGATAGAGTTAAAGATAAAGATAGAACAGAACTTGGCCAAGTAGACGAATACGTACGTTATTCACAACATACCAACTAAACGGGCGTCCAATTGGGTTTTAAGCGAACTTGACATAGAAAGTTGGCTTGCTGCGAAATAAACCTTGGAGGCCCAGTCTGGCCCAGTTGTCTGAATGTGTGTCTTTATTCATTGAGCTGAGCAACGTTAACGTGCTCCAGCGAGGGCCACTGGCTGTACGTGCCAACCTCTCCCCCTACCAATATCTCTTCATTGTGCCACACTCGTTGGCCGCCCACACAATACGCTCGCTCACAACGTAACCTACCTTTCCAACTTTGACCTGACTCATCTCCACTATCACAGGAAGATCTCACAGGTTTGAGTACATAGGCGTACGATGACCTGGAAACCGAGACCGATTCTCGGAAGGCCAAGTGTTTCGAGATATGTCCGCGGCGACTGAGAGTGGGTCACTTCGTAAGCCTCGTCGGTTTCGTGGTCTCACAAGTTGGTTAGCACTATCTACAGTAGCCAAACTACGTTTCGAGTTCTCAAATTTCCAATAACGATCGAACTAGCCTCACCAGCACAAAAGTCTTGAATCCCGGGGCACTCTTCCTTACGCTCTCACTCATCTTGGACTCAAATCCACCCTACGTACAGCCCACAGGCTACTATTCGTTCATTCGCACCGCCTCAACGACGTCGACCTCGAGTAGCCACCATATGCACATTGCAGACTTGTGGAGTGTACCAATCACTCAATCAATCAGTTAATCAGTCAAACAATGAACTCCATGCCTCTTGAGGCTCTGCGGGGGGTCAGCCAACAAGTACGGTTCGATTTGATACAGTTAAAGAGAGAACACAACTTGGCCAAGTGGACGAGTACGTACGCAATTAATAACAGGTGAACGAGTGGGCGTCCAAAGTAACTTTGGGTTGTAAGCGAATTTGCTGAGAGAACAAGATAATGTCTGAACGCATGCCTTTGGTCATGGAGCAGCGACGTCAACGTGCTCAAGGTAGGACCACTCACCGTCAGTACCACCTCTCCCGCTGAAGTGAACTTGACTTGAGTCTTGTGTGCACTTGTGTAGAGTGCTTGAGTCTTTCGCAACTCACTCAAAGACCATAGTTCAAGGGACCGTAATTATAAACAAACGAGCTCACTGCATTCATGCCAAGGCTCACGAGTTGAGCAACATGGAATACAAAAAGGTTCCCCGCCAACCTCCCTTGTTTCGGATGACGAAAACCCTTCTCTCAAATGATTCAAGCACGCGTATATGGTTACGAGGAGGAGTGTTTGGACACCGTCGGTTAAACAGGCGGCTGTTTCCACCAACCATGCTCGCGCGCCAGACGGACACACAGATGATGTTAGATCATCGAATGCCCACCCATCTATCAAAATAGGGGAATTCAAAGTTGGCGCAACAGCTGTTTCAAAACATTTGTTGCAGTTTCTCGATGGCTGTGCACATCAGCCGAGTTGAAAGCCAGTCGATCCGTGATAAGATACGATAACGCTTCCACGTATCTGAGTCTTTTTGAGAAGATTAAAGTGGCGAAGAAGTAGAGGATAGCTCGTATAAAAGAGAATGCACACCAAGGGTCCGCTTTTAGCAGCAGTAATGGGGCTCACGGACCTTCAGCTTGTGCATCAGTAGCCCTGCCGGCTTCCGGCGCCCGACTGACGGCATCGGATTTCCCCGGGTGTTCCGAAACTGCAACAGATTTTTTGTTTTGAAACAGCTGTTGCGCCAACTTTGAATTCCCCATATCAAAGGCGCAATCAAACAGACAGGCTTGATTAAACGAAACAATTTCATGATTTGATCACAATCGAGATTGATCACTCCGAGTCCATCGGCTTACAGCTACTTTTCATACATGTTTGCACCAAGTTCCTCGTCCAATTTGGGTTCTACGTATACAATCTTTCAGACAGCTAATGCTTCAGCTTGCGGCATATCTGTTCCAGTTTGTCGTCTTATGCCAGTGTAGCTTTCGCTTCCGCACAACTCGCAGTCACCACTACGTCATTCATCCAACTTTCAGCAACAGCGTTGAGCGCTTCTAGCTAGAGAGCACTGCATACCCAGTCTTCCATTGGGTATCTTCACAGAACAGCCCGGCAACGCTTTCCGAGATACGACTTCGGTTTGACATTCCCGCACTGTGTGATCGTGGACCGGAAATTCCCCGACAGCCTTGATCAAAACGGGGAATACGAGCACACGTCCTCTCATGGCAAACATAGTATGAACTCCATTTCACGGTGAGCGCCCATGCCTCCCTTCCACAGCTATAGCTCAAAAGGTAATGGGAATTGGCACGAAGGAAGTTTAGTGATAAGCCTGCTTCGCGACGCTGAAAGCCCTCATGAATCACTGACAAGGCGCTTCTCCCAATGCCGTTGTCCACACCTCAACTCCTTCGTAAATCCTGATGATGAACGATCGTCCTGTGGAACCCATCAGCTGAAAAGCACTGCACAGTGCACTCTGACTCGCCCTGAATTTTAATTCCGTGCATATAAAATCTGGGCTTTACGCTTGTAAAACATTACGAACCTCAGTTCCTCTTCAATCCATCCAATCCCTTCCGCCATGCTCTCTTCTCGCATGAAGAACACTCCAAGCACCTGGTCCGATGTTATGATTGGTGCGTGCGCCGCTATTTTGGCCGTCGCCGGATTCACGCTGAGGAGACGACGATAGGTTCGTGCGTGACACATGAGGTTATCGTCGGAGCTCTCACCGCCGAAAAGTCCTAATGTTAACAGTCGTCGTGCGTCGTTCCCAGACAATCTGACCTTTGGTGTTAATTTGGAGCTAGGTGTGTGACCTTTGCGAGACCCTGCAAAGCGAGGTGGAAGGCAGCGCCTGTATAACTTGCGACAATTGACTCAAGTGATTTCGTGTAGGTGTCATTTATTTGGCCACAGAAGTGGAGGTTGTCCAAGGTTCTGTTCTTATTGAGCAGATATGGACTTCTTCTGCAATTAATCTTGGACGCTGTCTTGACAGTTCCCACAAGAACCAGGCCCTCGAAGGAGGCGAGCCAAATTTTACCTTCCTGAAGACTTGACTCTCAATCCGTTTCACAACAGATGTGCGCCAGTCTTGTCATTGCAGGGCATGGTTAGTACGAGACAACGAGAAACGGCAACGCCAGAACGCGAACTTGACTCCTTGTATAGCGCTTCGCGTCCTTGTGGACTATTCCGCGACAGGTGAATTCGTCCCAAGTGCCCATGTATAACTCACTAACTTGAAGGATATAATAGGGACCATGGTTATGTGCTTGTACGCAATCCTAGGAGCTCGGCGGTGTCATCTTTACATTCTTGGGACGGCCTACTCGGTGCGAGTCACCGTTCTCAATTAAGCTCACCCCTTGCTTACAAGCCTTTCCAAGGCTTTCCTCGCTGCTTCAATCGTCTTCACATCCTTGTATGTGTTTTCTTCAAACTGTGAGTGATAGAGCCAGAATGCATCCTCCGAGCATATAACAGTCCAACGTACTCAGCTTTGTTCCGATCCAGATACTCACGTCTCGCTGCCGAACGGGTCCGAACATATTTGTGAAGCAAGCCCTAACCGTCCTGTTTTCAGGGAAGTAGTCATTTGGACAACCTTCTCAAGGGAGGCAGGTGAATAGATTTGTCATTCAGCGCGGCAGTTCTTCGAGATAACCTCAATTTAACGACTTAGCCACTTTTCTGCTCGCCGCATTTGCCATATACACGGAGCTTCGAGGAAGCGCGGGATATCTCTCAAGAACCCTCTGTCGTCATGGGGGAGCCCTTTACTCGATTGTATGTGGTTAGTCATTAACACATTCCATTCGTCAAATACAATCCCTTTGCTCATCATCGACTTCCCCAGTTCTGGGCTTATCGTCCGCGATATTGGGGACACGTACTGGTGCCACACACCGATATGCCGCTTGGTTTATAGCGTCGGCATCCTCAATCCTCAGCCCATTGTTATCGAATCGACTCCTTATCAAAATCCACAACGAGGCGACAAAGGGTAACTCAAGGCGGATCGCGATCATCTCTCCAATCACGTTTGCTGTGTCCACCTCGCCCCAATCCTCATACCACCTGCAGGGGGATTGAAGCTCGGGCTCTGATGCTCTGCTTACTCGAATGCCGCTCTCCAAGAGTACCAATTTCAATCACGGGTCGTTTATGCCCCACTTCCTTCCTTCTTAGATCACTATAATATTCTCGTCGTGTTACTCACACTGACATTTAATGGCGTACAAGGAGGCGTAATTGCGTTCGGTTGACCGGAAGGGCGATACAAAGGAATTTATATACTCGAGGGGCAGAACTAATGTCGCATACGCCTGTCTCTGATGTTCATTTATCCATAGTTAGCGTTGAGCGCTCGTCGTCATCGAAAAATTTGCTGAAAGATGGCTAGTGCATCATTCGTAGTAAGCTGGCACTACCTCCCAATCACGGCCCTCAACTCGTTCACTCGTTCTATGACTTGAAGAGGGCCCGAAACAGCGATGTCAGCGTACGTTCCGAAGACGATAGTCATGAATGTAGACTCACACTTCGGCAAAGTGGGATCTAAGTGTATCTTTTGGCAACATCATGGCAGTTTGCGACGCATCCGTGGCGTCGTTAGCGTTTTGTAGGCAAAGTATGCACTTGACGAACGGGGGATCAACGGTATAGAAAACTGGATTCCGCGGTCCGTCAGGGGAAGAGACTTGGGGGAGATGGATGATGTCGTCGCCACAGGGATGAGGAAGAGGTTGCCTCGGCGGTGGGGGTAGGGTAATGCCATGTCTAGAGTAAAAGTCATGAGCACTTGCTTCTCGGACAAAAAAATAGATGACGTACCGCTCCTCGAGGTGTTTCTCTACACTGAAGTAACTTCGTTGTTGGTCCAAATGCTCATCGCAATGCGTACACGCCCAGATTTGGTGTTTATACCGTGGCCACTCGTGCTCCCGAGAATGAACGAACTTGGTTGCGTCTGGAGTCAACAAAAACCAGCGGGGGAATTGAGGACGGCGGCAATACAAAGCCCCAATGACAAAGTGGCTGACCTTTTTGAAATCCTGGTGAGTTGATAGCACGGTATGATGAATCACCGACTTACGCATTCTCTCCATGTAAAAGCTCGTCGGAAGTAAAATCCTCCACGGCTTTGTGAGAAGCAGGGGGACTCATTTCCACAAAAGAATCGAGCGTTGAGATTATCGAGGTCTCGCGCGGTGGTCGTCCACGGGTCGAGGTGCAAGCATTTCAGGATAGCCTCCACGGCCAAGCGCCCTCTATCCGACCATTGGATACTGGAAGACCCCGTGCAGACACACCGATGTGAAAGGATCTCATCCCAGCCACAACATGGAGCCACATTAGGAACAGATGACGAGCGACAGCAGAAGACCATGATAGCGAGGTTGATCATTTCTTCGCGATATGGGCCCGTCTGCCTATCCTCAAATTTCGTTTTGATGGAATCTGGAACGAGTTTCAGCATATCTCGTCTAAATTGAAGTCGCCACGTCGACACGGCATTCGGGATATTATCAGCCACGACAGACTCGGGAAATTCTGGAAGTGTGAATCGCGGGTTCCCAGAGGTAAGCTCGTCGAACAAAAATTTGAAGAGAGGGTTGGAAGGGTACAGGAGAGAGAGGTGCGGGATATACTTCCATTCGGAAGCTGGGTGAGAAGCTTGATGTCGTCTGTAGATGGCCAAGAGCCTATTTCGAGACTCATTCTGAATTCGCTTTGCTCGCTGTTCGCACACCCGGGACTCGATCGCGGCAAACCGATACCTGGCGTCTTGGAACGAGAAAGGTGATATGAGGAAACGCTCACCAATCTTTCCTAGGTTTGCACTCACCCCGCCGTTTCGAAAGTCCATGCAAAACTCCTTCATGCAGATGATCACTTGGTTCTTCGAACTTCACATCCACCAAATCGGCTTCGTCATAGCCAATCCTCTGGAAGTGTTTACTCGATCTGCGGGAGAACAGGTCGAGAGTCGTATCCGGTCGATCAAATAGACATTCTGACCTAGATGTGTACCAGTCTCTCTCGACTTCAAGCATTTCCGATAAGATGTTGGAGATCCACGAGTGACACAGGCTGGCGTGCTATTCGGATATTAGCTCAACGAACTCGTGGAATGAGAGCGCAATTGGGAGTCTACCTCAACAGAAGCATCCAATTCCTCGCGTTTCGCAGTAATGGAAGACTCAGAGGGGAGGTTTCCTGTGTCGGTGAAGAGAAGAAGGGCCTCGTCCACTTCGACCCTCAAGTACTTGCGGTCCTCTGTATAAAAATGTGACCGCACCAAGTTCACAGCTAAAAAGGCTCGGTTAAGCCCAGGTCGAAGAGGCCGATGTGATTGGTGCAATACTGACAAAGCCAGAGCGATTCTTGACACAGCCCGAAGACATTGGATTCCAGAGAGGGAATAGGTTCATCGCCCCAGCCCAGACACAACTCAGAGAGCTCCGAGTCCGTGACAAACTCCGCCATTCGCTTCGAACCTACGTCAGTGAAGTGGGAATTAAGGAGGATGGTAGGCACCCACGCATGGGAAACATAGTTTCTGCACAAACGTGAGATCGAGTTCTGCCCAGTTGCTTCCACAAATCTAAGCACGAGATAGCGATAGAATATCAATTTGAGTGAAGAAGGCGATGATCTCGCGACAGAACTGTACCTCGCAAATAGTTGGTCCGAACAGAAAGTCTGCCCATGCAGCTGGACGGGATTTCAGCCTTGAAGGTGGGCCGGGGATATCGTCCTCGTGGTTCTCGAAACTAGACTCCCAGACTGAGATCGATGCGCGGCTGGTTAGAGACTGACGGAGCCATTGTGATGATATTGAAAGATGATAGAGGTCAAGAGGGTGAGCGTGTTTGAAGATCTAGAACAATAACGCAACAGCTTAGATTGATCAATGACAATACCGACCAAAATATGCTCACCTCGAGAATGATTTCCGATGGCAGCTCGAGAAACGTGGCCAGGTTGTGCTTTTCTCCCGGCTTTCGGTCACCTCCTTCATTTGACTCGAGTCGAAGCTTCCTGAGAATGAATCCTCGAAGGAAATTTCCTATTGTGCCATTTCAGCGGACCACGAGTGAGTAGATACTGGAAACGTACGCGAACGAGGATGACGAGGGGTTGGATGACAGCCAGCCACGTTCTTCCCATTCCATTTGCGACTGTGATTGCAAAACAAAGACTGGACAACACCTTGGAAGTGAGGGTCTTTCAGCTTGGAGAACGGCAGCTCGAGTAGTTGCTCGTCAATTGCGAGCGCCATTTGAGGTTGTGGTTGAGAGACAAGAAGGATCCCGCCGGCGCTGACACTCCCGGTGGCTCAGCGCCCATCTGATGAAATGACAGGTCCAGGGACACCCAGCGTCAATGACGTCGCCTCGTTGCCCGACGAGCAGACAACTCACACTCCTTACGATTCATACACAGCTTCCAGATGTGTGTTTCGGTTGGCGCAAAAGCAACGAAATCCGGGACAGGAGAGAGCGAGCGAAGGAAAACGCACGAGGTCCCGTTAACAGCAGGCGGAGGCGGAGTTTGAACCGTCTGGATTCGTTAGTCTTAACCCGTGGAGGTGTTCATTTGCCTGGAGAAATAGTGATTGTCCAAAGCTCCGTTGTCATAGAGAAGATGTGGAATTCTGCTGTGAGTCCAGTCGGCTTGATATTCAGAGCGTAGAGTCGCCTTGACCTCCGAGAATCGGATAATTATAAGGTGGTAAGCTCAAAATTGCCACCAGCGTTTTGAACGGTGCTGAAACCGGCTTCATATTAAATCATGATGACATGAGCAGGCTCCCTGATGTGATACAGTATGGATCGACGACCCAAAGACGAGAGCCGACTCCTTGTGGCCTTCGCTCCCGCTCTCCCTTCTTGCCTCCTTCCGAATCTTGAGTAAAAATCGGTTAGACAGCGATGTGTAGAGTAACAACCGCCCCCAGGAAATGACTTCTTGGACGTAAATGTTTGCGGAGCTTGCGACAGTGTTTGAGATGGCGTTTATGAGCCCTAAACCTGTAAAGCGAGCTCGTAAGATGAGATATTACTTTTTTAATAGTGCGTCTGAACGAACTGACTGCACGCAGTGACATAATATATCGCTCCGTCACGATACACTATTTGTACCATTGATCCTCCGCTTCTTTGAGCCTGCCTATAGAGCGCAAAGGCTGCTAGCAAGAACATTCCTAATGTTAGAGGGTCAGCGTAACCTTGAAATAACTTGCATAAGAGGAGTACACACCACCCTCCCTAGCAAGAATCGTCCACAGAGATACATCCCTGAAGATCATCTTTTGCGGTGTGATGGTGCAACGAAGGCCGGCTTGAGCAGGAGGCGGCGAGTACTCTGAATTTTCGTCTGATTGGGAGTTGAGTTTGAGGTCGTCGGCGCAAACAAAATCACGATCGACTGTCTTACTCACAGTGGGTGAAATGTACGAAGCTGGCCATCAATGTCACCGTTGTGATGAAAAACATCTGATCAATGATGTCAGCGAGGCTGAAGAAAGGAGATTGAAACCACCAACACAATAGGCGACACCCAGCGTGTAAGCATAGACACGGCGAGCGCGCAGCATTGCGTACAAGCATAGGAGCATGGTTCCTGATGTCGAGTAACAGTCATGAGGCGTTTCCATCTGTTTGGCTTTCGAAAAGGACCCACCTGTTGCAGAGTAGATAACAAGAACACTGGCTACTGTTACGCACTGTTTCTTCAGTGGTGGATGGCGTCTAGCGTGGCTGATACTGACCGTTCATTGAAATCCAGAGCCCAGCACATATCTGCAGATGAGTTCGTTTCAGTGGAACAGTGAAAGGTCAATGTGTTCACTGACACTTTGTGTAAACCTCTCCGGGCTTGGAAACCAGAGAATGGATGCTAAACACACCAGACTCACGAGCGCATACCTGCTCGACAGGAAGAGCGCTTTTGATAGACTCCATCTATCTTGCCACATCAGGGTTACCTGTGCAACCAACTACGTGGTAAGCCATCGAACGGGAGACTGAGCGACAGAGGTCAAACCTCGTCCCATAGTGTATCTAGGTAGTCGAGGGCCTGTGTAGGGGCCAAGGTTTGTCAGAAAGACGACGAAATGTGAAGGGAATGCTCACGCAAAGTGTATAAGCCGATACTGTGAACATCGCAGTCAGAATGGCAGTTCTCGAAATCACCTGGTAATGCTTACCGGCTATACACTGGAACATATTGAAAGGGTACAAGGAGCGCCTCGCTTCGCTTCGGCTTTCTGAGAAAGATCCTTTTGATGATATCGAATACTGAACTTGTGAGCTCAATATGATCCCAGTAGGTATCATAAGCTATGATGGTGCGCGGTATTCCTACGAGGATACGATATTGTGGTTCATAGCTCGACAAAGTCACTGCCTGTGACGGGACGTTGGCTCAGCTGTTGGGAGCGCTAAGCGGATAAAAGGGTGACACGGTTGTTTGGAGACAGATTTTGGACATCCGAACAATGATATCTCGCCAGCACGGACACGTTGAAAGAAAGGAGCTTTTCTCCCTCGGCAGGTTTGGCTCCGTTCAATTCCTCTAGCCCCTCGTCCCCATTTTCGATCGATTTCAATCTCCTATAATTCTCTCGTTGCTGATACCTTTTTGATTGCCATCGTCTCTGAATTGTTCTGCCCTTTTCCATTTGCATACTGAATAAACTCCTTTTTTCCCGCCTCACATCTCTCCTGTGCGACTGGATCTCGACGACAGGGAGCCCTAATATCGCTCATACTCTGGCAGTTGAATTGAAGAAACTCAATAAGGGTCGGCAGCTGGCAGATTGTGCGATGTCTACTTCGGTACTTGGCATACATGCGCGCGCGGGAGAGAGCGAGAGGGGGAATACCATCGTGCCGAGTGCTAGTTTACCTAGTAGTTTGCGATGCCAACAATGCAGGGAGGGAGAACATCCATCTTACCATTCAGAGTCAGACCTGAAGTCCTTCGGCTCCTGCCAAGGACAATATGGTCCATACAGGGCGGATATAGGAGTGTGGACGGAGTTTGCGCTCGAAGGCCGAGAGCGCCAAGGCCAACCCATGAAAACTCGAAACCGATATTCCGAAGGAGGCTTTTAGACCTAACAGCTCAAAATTGAAGGGCAGTTGCAGACAGTATGGAGGAATACGAAAATCAGGAAATGGTTGGGAGACAGCAATGAGAAGAGCCAAAAAAACGCAATACAAACACATGCAAACACAACCTCGACACATCTTTATATATATGAGTTATCGTCAATCAAGAGCTTCCTGAAAAAGGGAGATGGACCCACTGCAATGTTTCGGGTCAAAGCAATCTGCTCCTTCTCGGCGGTAGTCATTGTTCCGGGCAAAGTTGAGTGAAGCACTTCCTTGACAAGCGCCCATCGACCTCACATTGTTATCCAGAGCAGGATAAGCTTTCCCATGAAACATCTGTCTTCTCTCCTTGTGGGAAGAAAAACAATGAGCGCATGATGGCTGTACACGTTTCCATCAGTTGATGCACAGTGGGATGGCGCCGAGAAGAACGGGGGGCCCACACACACACACACGAAATTCTGAAAATGAAACACCAGGGATATACAATTGTCCTATCAGCAGCTTCAAAACGACTTGGTGGCGCCGCGACATGGATTATCAGGCCGCTAGTCTGAACCTGTCAGTAATTGAGACCGATCGATGACTTTTGTTTTATATATTAAGTGAATGCATTCACAAAACACATCTAATCCCCATCCTCTCTCCCCCTGTCTCCGCCATACTACAACTCTATACACGTCTATCCAATCGATTCTTGACCTTCGCATCCTAGATGGACGTCCTTCACGATGATATCATTATTCGTAGGACCATCGCCGTACGTGCTCCTATCACCAGGTTTCGTGGCTAGTGTGTAACCCTGCTTTCAACAGTATATGCACGGTTCGTTGAGTGCTTAGGGCAGAAATTGTTGATGATAACACAGAGACTCTTTTTCAGCATCAGCCATAACTTTCTATGTCAGTCGATCTGTTTCCTGCGCGCCATCATGATGTTGACGCTTAACCGTTCAAGGTTTGCGACTACGCCGACACTCTGGAGGATGAAGTGACATTAATGTGGCCGAGGAGGTGGGGGCCTTCCAAGATCCTGTATACTTTGGGGAGATATTCGCTTATGGCGCTACTCGTCGTCGGAGCAACGATTGAGCTCCCAGCGGGTGCTCCATTTTCACAAAAGGTAGGAGGGAAGCCCGAGCGCGAGCTAGTCACTGAGTCCAACTACTAGCTCTGTGCTGGAATGGACGCCGTGTACAATAGTGAGTTTGTCATGGAGTATTCAACTCAATCGGACGCTGATCCTTCTCTTGGCAGTCGCCGGCGTGGTCGTGATATACTCTGCAACGGGTAAACTTACTGTATGGAAAGCCTCCACCCCTCGCTAATATTGTTCCTTGAAGGAACCATGATGATTTGTCTCCATGTACTGTTGGGATCACGAAAGGTTTGCGGATACCTCCTAACCGTGGCATACTTTGTATGTGAACCCTTTTCGTCTGAACTCTGGACGTTTTTCTGATACCCTTTTACAGGTATTCTTGAGTATGAGCGTCGTTTTGATGGCTTCGCATGTCCATTTTACTGTCTGTGAGTCGCTGTGACATTCACCTTACGGGGTGAATCATTTTGTCTAATGTTTTCCTCGAAGATAGTAAAGGTTCAGGGTTACCTGGACGTTCTTGCGAGAGGACACCGTTGAGACTTATTTTTCACCAAATCGCCACTTGGACGATATTCACAAGAGAAATCAGTAAGTGTGCGGCTTTCTTGCATGAGCGTCATAGAGGATGACATCCGTTATTGCGCAGCTATGTCCCTTGTGGCTATATACACAGTTTGGACTGAGTTTCGCCGTCGATCTGGATCGCTCGCACAGACTTTATATCACGGTGGAGTGCTTTACTATTCTACTGCGTGTGGTTAGTGTCTACAATATCTTGAGGAGTCGAAATACTTACCGAAAGCCTCTGCATCTATTCGCCCCTTCCAAAGCTCTTGGACTTTTGACGGGGCTTCTACCACCCCTCAACGCTCCGGCCACTTATGATGCATTGAACGCGATTACATGGGCACGCCTTTTGGTTTACCCGTCGCTATCAAACAGGCTTATAGTCAACATTATTCGAGCAGATAAACAAAAACATGGTAGAGTGTCACCGAAAGTAACCTCTATTGCCTTCGCCCAGGGCGCGAGCACGGTTCCGACCATGGTAACTGGGGGAGGCACCATAGACGAGTGAGCAAGATGGGGGCTTGCCATGTAATAGGTAATAGCTAGATCAATCACGAATATGCTTCAGAGACTTCACAGCTTAATGAGCGCAGTGTTCTCACTTGCGGTACGGTCCCCAGTCGCACTTTGGTTCCAACTTTCTCCCCGGATGACGAGGGCCGATGGCCGTTTGAATCAGGCCGCTGCCACTCGGGATTTGTCATGGTTCGGCAAGGGATGAACATGGAGCAGCGAGGAGAATACTATCTTCTAGTGCTAGGCTTCGACGTTCTTCCGGCCTCTCTATCGCCGACTTCAAGGTCGTGATAGACAGAAGTGGGCCACGAATTCGGCACAGAATGTGCTTCGACTTATTACTCGGAGCTTAGACGTGGATACGCACGAGCTCAAGTAGCCATGTTTTCTCCACAAGAACGGCATGTTGTTCGATTTTCCCTCCCTATGGCTCCTGGTGACGTTACCATTGAGTTTTGGGCTCTCGACTGCTCACAGAAGTAGAGAGTTCGTCCCAAGGTCCACATTAACCGTGTACCAGAGCGACGGTCAGTATTTCGAGAAATGATTCAGTGACGGAGATGTTAACCGAGCTTATATCTACATCGCTGAAGTCCAACTGGCACACGCAACGAAGACGAAAACATCGACTACGACCAAGCCGACAGTGGCTTGCAGACCCACTCCATGCACCTGCACTAGCGGGACGCACGAGACCTTGACGAGCTTCCCGGGGTGTACATACTGCACCTGCGTACCAGACACCACGCCTACCCCAACGACCACAGAGACGGAGACGACTCCAACCCTGGCTTGTCGTCGTCCAGTTCCCTGTACGTGCACCGAAGGAACCCATGAAACATATACAAGTTTTCCCGGGTGTACGTACTGCACTTGTGTTCCAGATGTTCCGTCTTCTTCTCGAATGGCAACGTAGCAGTCAAATCGTCTATTTTGAAACGAGAGTCCGACGAGCAGGGTCATCGGTTTTCGGTGCCTCGTCTATACGCTGGAGGGATCGGCTGGATAAATCACGGTAAAACTACCAGGGTGGGTCAAGTGTATAGTCTCCTTTTGAGCATATTGATATCCCGAATGGACAATTTGTGAGAGCGTGGCCAACCCTTGCATGGATGACCTTGTATTTGAGAGTTCTTAGTCCTAACAGACGTGACTCGTTCGAACCCATGACGAGCACAGAACCACTACGTCCCACATTTCCTCCGAACGTGAACATCCTCAGCTTTCTTGCACGAACGTGTATAAAGAGACCTACGGTTGATTGGAGAGGCAAGTTTCGAAACACTCACCCAAGGATCTCGACCGTCTCATCCTCATCACGACATGATCTCCCCAACACTGATTTTGTTCATCGTCGTCGGAGCTTTCATTCCGTTCATTGTTGCTCAAGCGATCCCCGCCAACCTGACGGCAAGCATCGTGACCTACAGCACAAACCAGTGTTGTGGTGGCTCGATCGGTTACAACCGTATCCGGCCAGGGCAGTGCGTTCAGACCGCAGGTCACCCCTCAATTTACGGCGCCTCCATCACCGTCACAGGCCTCTGGAGCGACACACAGAACGTGGCCTACGGTTATCTGACAGGATGGGCAGATAATAGCTGTAGAGACAAGGTTTACGAGATTCGATACGAAGGGTGCACATCCGTGTCTCCAGAATTAAGGGCCAGGAGCTGGAGTTGGACGGAAGAGGTCTACGTTCCCCCCTATTGGAGACGTAATCTCACGTCTTTTGACAGCGAGGGTTCACAGAATGACAGTCGTGAGGTGGTTGGCCCTGACGAGGGAATGGCTAACCGAGAGGAGGGCTGGAAAACGGCAGATTGGTTCGGCTACTTTGACGAGCGTTTTGGAAGGGAAAGGAGGATTGCGATCGATGAAGACCAGGAGCTCGACACTATCTTGGACCTGTATCAGCGACAGGACTTTGTGAGTCTTGATGCAATGGAAGATTGTGAGTGCTCTTCGCTGTCTACGTACTCGTTTGGTTGCTCATCACGGTCCGGTCTCGTTCATGGTCCAGTCGGGCGACTCAAAAAGAGCTGACCAAACGAACGGAAGCAGAGCGCGGATCCAAATCGATATGTTTCATTGCAACTGTGTGGCGCAGTGCCTAGCGGTAAAGATGCCGACAATTCACGTATTTTTTGAGTCCGTAAATACGATGCGATGAAAGTCGCTCGGTAGAAGAAAGCGGGGGGCGAAGAGGGCCTAATGCTCTGCTCTTCTAGCGTCGCTCAAGAGTCACCATGAATCACCAATCACACAAAACCTTAGCGATTATACTGAAATGTGCGATCGTAGTAGTTCCAGGCATCGGTTCGGGGCCACGTCGCCACCAAAGCGCGTCGTTCGGCTGCCGTCAACTTTCCCATGAGAATGAGAATTGACACTATCTGATGGGAAAGAGTTTTAGGTTAAGTGCGAGAATTCGTCAGCAACCATCATGGTTGTCGTGGATAGCCAAGGAGGCCGCCGTCCTCAACGTGCTCATCTCAGGCAACGAGCGTCATCCGATATTAGCGTCTGGCATCCCCCGGCTTCATTGTGGTGGAAGCGACGCAGCGCTGAAAATCCTTTCCAAGACCCCAGCGGGGTGTGGAGCTCTCAGTCATTTCTCCCACCAGCTCGTCCGATTAGGAAGGTTTAGTTGCAGGGTCGCTGTCACCACCAAATCCGGTATCTTTTCTATTCAATATAAGACCTCAGGAACATGCCGTGCTTCGAGGAGCGACCCAACCGAGAAGGCGGGAATTCTTCTTCCTCCCCTCTTCCACCCCCGCACCCAGCAGTCTCAGGTAACGGTCTGCGCGCCCTGGATCATTCAAGGCGTATCTAGGCGGTACTAATGCGCCGATTGTCGCACTTTTCCTTTCCAACTGACATGTTCTGATCCACAGGTTCCTTCGAAGAAGTGTCATTGGGCAATCTCTTTTTGCACCAATACGTTGCTGGATCCGCCAATCTTAAGTCAATTCGACATTCGTGGCCGCGTGCTGTGAGACCTTCTCCCTGTTCCGCATTACCTCACGGTGAGTTGACCTTTCCTGCTGTCTTCTTTCCCCTCTTCGTCTCGGTTCTCGAACTCGTTTCTTTCGCGAATTCTGACATATTCAGTCGGACCTTTTGTGCAGGGCCATTCTTTAGTCTCCCCAACTCGAGTCTTCGGACAAGTCGGCGACACCCATCAACCGCGACACCCACCACCACGACTCTCAGGTTCACCGTACATGATGGCGAGCAGCGACCCACTCGCCGTCTTCACCAGACCACCTGCAAATGAGACTCTGGTCGAGCGCGAAGCACGTGAGGCTCGCGAGGCTGATGCCAAGAGACGGAGCGAGGCGATCGACGAGGACATAAGGAAGGAGAAGGCGAGGCTGAAGCGAGAAGAGAAAAACCTAGTGAAGGTGCTGTTACTCGGGCAATCAGAGAGCGGTGAGTCATTCTCCTATCCCCCCTCGATGTCTCTCATCATCCTCTTCATATAGGGAAGTCTACGACGCTTAAGAGTCAGTCCCACCCACTCTAGCTTAGGCCTACCCTGACGTCGCCTCAAGATTTCCGAATGAAATATGCACAGGACGAATGGAATGCCGAGCTCGCTGGTTGGAAATGCGTTATCCAGCTGAATCTTCTCAAGTCGGTGATCACGATACTCGATGCACTGAAAGCAGAAAACGATGGCGACCCTCTCGATGACGGTTCTGGTGAGACCGAATTCCTTTTCGATTCTATCGCGACTGCAGACAACAGCCCCGTCATCACATCGCGCGGAACCTTCAACGGTAGGCGTTCCAGTCCCCCTGGTGCGAATCCTTTCGCGCCTAGTGCTCGGAGGGTTGGTTCGGCATCAAATCTGTACGATCATGCTCAAGCTACGCCGGAAACGACACCTGTCCCTCCCGGTCTAGGCGAAAATGGAACCCTCCTCACCGGAAAGCACCAGCTTCTCAAACTCCGACTGGCTCCTCTTCGGCGTGTCGAACTGGACCTGCGCAAGCGGCTCGGCGCCGAAGAAGATCTGCCTGACGCCGCTTTGGATGGGTCTGGTGATTTGGACTATGGTCCTTTGGGTAATATCACGAATGGAGGTGATTCTTCCCCTCTCAGGCGTCGAGCGACGAAGGAGTTCTCGGTGAGAACAGTCAAGGACGCTTTGGAAGGGCCACACAACCCTCCCTCCCCTACAGACTCCAAATATGACCAACAGCTTTCGGCTCGGCCAGACAAGGAGAATGAGGCGACGGAGGTGATTGCTAGGTGCCAGGAGGATATCAAGACCCTGTGGATGGACGAGACTGTTAAGCTGATTCTCAAAAGGAGGAGAATACGGCTCGAAGAGTCGGCCGGGTTGTACGTCTTCACCCTTCTTCCCGACTGATTGACTTCCCCCCTCATCAATTCTTTTAGCTTCCTCGAGGATATTGACCGGATCGCTTCTCGCGACTACAAGCCTTCCGATAACGACGTCGTGCGTGCACGTTTGCGAACTCAAGGCGTTCAAGAGTACCGGATAAAGTTCGAACACCCAATGGGCTTGGCTGGGAGCATCATGAATTTTGGTAACGAGTGGTGTCTGTACGACGTAGGAGGTTCGAGAACGGGAAGGAATGCATGGATACCCTACTTTGAAGGGATACATGCAATCATCTTTCGTAAGTGAATCAGCTTGATTTCCATTTTTTTCTCATGTTGACACCAACCCTTGCAGTCGCCCGTAAGCAATTTTGACGGCCGATATTGCACCCCTTTCTTCGCTAATCCACCTCTAGCTCTATCATGCTTTGACGAACGGCTATTGGAGGACTCGAGAGTCAACCGACTTGAAGACTCGTTCCTTCTATGGCGCACCGTCTGCAGCTCCCGCCTACTCCTCCGTGCTTCCCTCATTCTGTTCATGAACAAGTGTGACCTGCTGAAACGCAAACTCAAGCTGGGTGTACAAGTCAAAAACTATCTCCCCAGCTACGGTGACCGGCCCAATGACGCCGCGACCGTTGTTAAATGTGAGCCCGTTTGTTTCGCCACGTAGTCGTCGCAACCTGGCTGATTGTGCATCCCAGATCTCAAAGATAAGTTCAAAGACATCGCGAAGGGACATCCTCCCTCCGGCCGGTCGGCATACTATTACGCTACCTCGGTAGTGGTACGTCTATGGCTCCAACGTCCTTCCCTCTTCCCCAATAACGCTAACGCGCCCATTTCCCGTTAACGTAGGACACCAAGACGACTGCCATAACACTGGTTGCAGGTTAGTCTCTCGTTTTGACGTTGCCTCACCCTATTGTTAACTTTGACGACAGTGAAAGACATCATCTTGCGTGAACATCTCAAAAATGCCGATTTTGTGTAAGACTTCTCACGTCGTTTGTCTCTACTCTTTCTCTTCAATTCTTGTGCATATTTCTCTTCTCCTCCATCATCCTGCCGAAGGTTCGAGCCGGAGATCGATACCTTCCTGTATTATATCTTTCCCATCTATCCTTATCGTAACTTGGACTCTGGACACCGTCCGCCTGATGCCTAATTAACTTTCAATTCTTACCACAACTCGTCCTGTATCATCTAACAAAGTGGCACATCTGGACATAATGTAAACCCGACCTCCATTTCTTACGCCTTACGCGCACGAATTATGAATCGGGGTCTTAGCTGGTACAATCATCAATGAACTTGTAGGTCCTTAATGAAGCGCCGCCCATCAGGTCGGCGAGAACAGCTCATGGACGGGACGGGGATTGCCCCCGATCATTCCGCAATCAGTGTTGAGTGAAGATATTCATTCGAATTCATGATCGTGATCATGGGCTTTCTGACATTCCTTCAAGTTGAATGATGCGATCTTGTCATTCCCGTCAGGCTATCATAGCGCCCACGAAAAGGAATTTAAAGAAAATGGAAGACAACAGAAAATCTTCTTGCTCTTCCCCCATCATCACCGTGCTCGACCATCATGAGTAAACCTCAGGCCGGGATCCCTCCAGAGATGCTGGCTGCCCTGGCCACGGTTCGAGTGCAACAGGTATGTCATCCTGTGTCGCATGGCATGGGATTCTGCTTAATGTCTAGTGACACAATTAATGAACACGGGGTATCTAGTACATTCTCAGTTCGTATGAAGGCCTGAATCCCCACAGCGTGTGCTAACGTTTGGTCACGTCCAGTTTGCTCGAGAACCGTTTTTGTGAGTTTACTCCAAGGTTCATCCCTTCATGCGACTCACGGAGAATGGACCCGACTAGCTCTTTTACTATTTTGCACATATCGACGAGGAGGTTTTCAAGATTTGGAGGGCGGGTTGGACGTCGGGAAAGATCCTGTTTCTTATCACGACATATTCTCTGCTCGCTCGAGTCTTTGTGGACGCCTTTGGTGAGTCTGCCCGGGTCAATCGGATATAAATAGCTCCTGACGGCTTGGGCTTGTCAACAGCGAACCTTCCAAACGGTTTCACCATCACGCCGAAGGTATGTGGGCGTCTGGACCTCCCACTGGAAGTGACGTTGTTAATTACATACGATCTTTGGCCTAGATTTGCTGGAACTCAACTGTCGCCATTCAGAGTGAGGATACATCTCCAAGCATAACGAAAACGTGCTCACCTTGGTCCTACATTCGCAGTTCTGAACCTTCTCCATACGTACGGGCCCACAGGTGAGCGTGGCAAATCTAGTTCCTTTTACCAAACAAATTTTGAAACGTATAGGCTCCGTACTGCTATGCCTTCACGCTCTGCTAGGAGCGAAACGGAAGTATCTCATAGCAGTAGCCATCTTCTTCTCGGTCGGTTGATCCAAGTAACTCGAGCTGCGGACCAGTATGCTGACGAGAACCCAGGGATATGTGATATTTGCTATGGTTCTCGTCTCGCTCTGGCTGGTAGCAGTCAAAGGTGGGGGATACTCAGAACGGGGATGCAAGGAAAAGATTGACTAGTTTGGGAATAGCTACTCCGGCACCATACCCAGTGAATAAGGTCTCGCCGTGTTATTACGAGCAGAAGCGACATCAACTCAACACGATATTGACATACGGCAATGTACTACGAGAGGGAGGCGAGTACCTTCCACATAAAACGATATTGATCAACGCTCACCTCGTATCATTATGCAGCGGTTATGTGTATCGGAGCGATAGCAGTTATATCGAGATTTCGAAGTCAACATAACTCCTTACTCAAAGTGATTCGAAGGGATGGTGGTCTATATTTGATAGCCGTATTTCGTGCGTCCGTTCTTCCCTTTCAAAATGTTGTTCCTGATCCCGTACTTCCACACCTTCAGTCCTCGGGCTGACGGCGGCGCTCCTGCGTACACCAGGCTTTCCGGTAAGAGCCCACTCACTGGAGTCGAACTATGCAATCGAGAAGCTTACATCTCATATCAGGTTTACGACAAGTATTCTGTTATCCAGGAGTAAGTTGAGCTCCTCAAATGATGGAGAAAGCGCTAACAGTCATTCAACCCAGACTGCGAATCATCGCGTATCCTATCCTTGCGAACAGGCTCATGTTGAACTTGAGGGAGAGCGACGACTACGACACACGGACAGCCGTCTCTGTCATTATGTTCACGCCCGGGCCTGCGTCCTCAGGCGACACCGATGATGAAGAAAACTCCGATGACGAAGATGTTCCTCTCACAAGTATGGCTACAGGAATCCAGAGTCGCTCCGCAGTAGCTCGAGGCACCACTGCAGTAGATGCTGTGTGAATCAGCATGAACGGTGCCGTTTATTCAAGTAGACACCTTCTACCCAGTTCGGAGAAGAAAGGTCTCGACACGAAGCCAGTGAACCGTGATAGATCTCCGATTTTGGAGTCTTGATAGCTTGCTGAAGACTGGCAAGCTACCGCGGAGGATGGGGAGCCCTGTCGCTTGGCAAGGCTTCTACAAGTTGGTGGAATTCGTTTGACCGCTAACCTTCCAAGAGGGCTTCATACCTCAAAGTTTGGGCTCTACAGCAGGCCGGCTGACACCAGCTCCTTGCGTCAATAACCTTCACGTATCTACTGAACATATCTGGAAGTGGTATACATAGAACACAGTGCAGAATCACATGGACTAGTAGTAGACTTCTTCACTGCTCGACACGTTGATCAAACTCAATCTATCGAAGGATTCCGGAGAGTCTATATCACACCTGCCGTTATGTTCCACTTCTAGAAGTACTGCGCGGCAGCGATGGAAAGGTCACTTTCATCCCAGGTGTTCAGAGTAACTTCTCTCGAGCTAGTATGAACACCTCGTTCGCCACTCGCCACTCGCCACCCGGAATGAACTCAAGTCCTCGGACCTCATAACCTTTACTCCCCCATAGAAATTTCTGAAGTTTGTTCACTGCTGATAAGGTTCTCTAAAGCTAGTCAACAATATCATCAAAGCCAGCTTCCCACAAAAGCCGCTTGCATCTCGCCGCCCGACCCGCAGGCAGGCGCGAATTAAGCGGAATGCGACGAACTTTCCCTCATACCCTTGACGCCGAGTAACTGCGAACTCCTTTCGAGGGGGTATGCATCTCACTTGGAATAGAACAGATAATATGAAAGGTTACTGTACTTTCTTCTCCGATTCAGGACGCTCCCGTGTACGTAGAACTTAACCCACGTTCACCGCATTGTCGACGCCCTACACTCACGATCAATTGAATATTAAAGATCATGTACGACAACGCCCTTCTCGTTCGGGCTACGAGGAAAGGTCAGTTGATACATCCCAAAGCAGCTTTTGACAAACATAACGAGACCTGATCATGAACAACGAACCTTCAACCCTCTTTCATCTTTGTCGTTTATTTTTGGCGTTCCGTACAGATGGAATCTCAAGCGCTGTTGACCTCGAGGACAGCGCGGTCCGCCCAGCCGTTCGATGATGGGATCGAGCAGCATAGCATGCTTATAGTCTTCGAGCAACAATGAAATTGCAGATCTCGTTCTTTGCCACAAGGCAAGATCGCCCGGGTGCAATTCCAGTGAATGGACTACGCTAGCAAAGGCTTGGACTCTAAACTTGTTCAGTGTGTAAAGTGGACAACGCTCATTGTTGAGAGGTCCACTACTTCATTCTTCCTGTGGCTGGAATATGAGCTTCATTGTGGCCAGGTCGAAATGGCCGCGTATAAAAGTGGATGGAGGCTGCTCAAGGACCTCACCCACATCGCTCCCTCGCTCAACTTTCCACAAGCTCGTCGTACTGTCTATCGCCTTCACCTTAATACCAACTACATACATATCCGTCTCCCTACTTGTCATCTAGTACCTATCATCCAACCTACTTACTCTCGCCTGAACGACGACTAAAGTAGTCACCATCAACAATGTCCCTCCACAAAGCACGAATCACAATCTCCCGCGACTCAACCCTGCACGGCGCCCTCCAAGAATTCGAGCTCCCCAACCGTCGCCGGCTCAACATCGACAACGGCCCTTCCTTCTCCTCCCCCTCCTCCCAACCCTCCTATTCCCAACAAGCTTGGCTCTCCCCAACCGCCTTCACTTCCACTTCCACTTCCACTTCCACTTGCATTTCAGTAAACAGAAACAACGATTCAGATATCCCCGAGTTCATCAAATTCGACCATAAACGTAAGAACGGGCAAGGTCTGAACGTATCTCTCATCTTACAGCACGCTACTAGTAGCAAACTTGGGGAACTAGCGAGGGAGATGGAAGGAGCGTATGACCAAGTATTCGGTGAGTTACCCACAAGGGGTACACTCACTGTCCCTTTAGAAATCGTGGTACGTCCAACTCAAAAGTCTATTCCATTCCTTCTTGGTGGTGTTTGATTAAAATATTCATTCATTTATTTGCATTGGGTGTTTAACATTGCTGCTGAACATTCCGTGCTATGGTAGTGGGCTGGATATACAGGGGGCACCTTGAACCGCGACTGGGTCCGTACGATCAAGACCACGTCTAACACGCACACAGGTACCTCCACTAGCATAACGCGCATCGAACTCGCTGTACAACTCGCACACCAAATTAATCTGTTCTACCAAGTGCGTCTTGTCATTATCATCGTCATTCCCAACTCCCCTTCCCCTTCTTCTCCTCCTCCTCTAGTCCCATACCTACTTACTGACTCGTCTGTACAATACATTATTCATCGACACCAGCAACACGCATACAAAGACCCCCACTACACCCGTTCCACACCCGACTTGAAGCTTGGCCTCGACAACCTCACCCTCGACCGCCTCGTCCTCGTAGGCTTCCATCGCGTCTCGCACGGTTCCAACACTCTGAACCGCTGGCGCCTCGACCTAGCTTACGATTACCCAAGTGGGTTTACTATAGCTAGTAACACTGGAAAAGGGCAAGTAAGTTAAGCGCCATACATCGGCGGCACTTTCTCGAAGACTCGGTGCCTTACTTTCGATTGAGTGAATTGAAGACTTGGTGTTGCGTGCGCCGTGGAATCTTGAAGTGTTATTTATGCTTATCGTTTTCTACTACATATGCCCCCGCCCCTTCCCCGAAGTTCGCAGAGTAAACTGCTCGAGCTCGTTATGCACTCCTTCTACGATACACTATGATGAATAATAAATATGCTTGCTTGCATGACTTCGAATACAAAGAACAGTCCGACGAACATGAACATCTCCACGACTCTACTCAAACACATTACGTCGAATCATAAATGGATGAGATCCTCATCGAAGCTTCTTTCCGCCTTATGATACCCTTTCCAACTCAAGACTGAACATGAAGACGGTCTCGTTCAGTACACACACTCCTCTCCCTCTGGTACCCTCTCCCGAGTACAAATTCGCTCATCCCCTGGATACCAACCACCAAGTTCGATCTACGTATCCAATCCCAAATCGCCGTACACTTCAAACACCCCACCTAGAGCTCCAAACTAAGCTCGCAATCCAAATCGTCTTCATAACAAGCCCTAACCCAAGAGGGGGCAATACGCCCTACGGTCCCAAATGAACTGCGTTCCAGCTCTCTCGGAGGAGGAGGACCAAGACCACGAGCATAATCTTTCTTGGAACAACTCACCACTGGCAGGGTTTATCTGCTTCGAGCGTAAGGCCCCTCAGGACCTCACATAGAGGCGAGACTCAGCCCGCCCCCTCGAGAGCCCCAATCACATCATAGAGCACCGCAGCGAAGTCTGCGAACAAGTCTCACCATCGACGTGCACCTATCGTAAGACGGGAGAGACGAGGAGACTCAACCGCACACCGGGTCAAGTATTAGCCCATTCGTCCAACGAGCCACCCACCCGCACGCAGCCCTCCCATGTTCTGCGAATTGGCGAGATGCGAAGCCTGTACGGTGGCGATAGTCGTGGATGGCTTTGGAGACAGGGCGAGACCATGGGGAGAACTGCGACGCCTTGATACAACAGATCGAGGAGAATGATAGTTGAAACGATAGCCTCACGCAGTCAAGGCGAGCGGTCAAACATGAACGTAGGGGTTGCGGGATGATGGGCATTACGCACAGCCTGGAACGAGAAAAGACACGCAGACGAAAAAGGGCGGAGCCACGCAGCATAAAATGGATTCTCGAGCGACGCGAGCCAAAAAGAGAAAAGGCATAAAACATACATGCATGTCACAGCTCCAAAATGATGATTTTTGAGAAAAACAACGCCCTCCTAAGCCTTCGCAACAGCCTTCCTCACCCGATCTCTCCTCTGCTTCTTGAGGACCAAAACCTTGAAGCGGTCAAAGTCGCTCAACGACCGTCTCTTCTCGGATGCCTCACGCTTCTGGGCCCAGGAGGACTTGTTCCACTTCTCCACGACCGCTTCCTTCTCGACGAGCTTCTTGACGATGCCAGAGCCAGCGGCGCGGGGGAGGCCGGTGAGCTTGAGGCCAGTGAGGGTGAGGTGCTTGAAGGGGTAGCTTTGGCGGGGAACGGAGGTGGTGGGGCCGTCGATGATTGCCTGTACCATCCGAGATTAGGGAGGTCGGAAGGGAAGAGGGGAGGTGAGACGCACTCGGTTGTGGTCAATGATCTCGACGATCACGGCAATCCTGCCTGAAGAAGGGCCATTCTTGAGGAGGACAACTGCGCATACAGTCGGTCAGTCAAAATCGCAGAGCCAAAGAATCGCAAGATACGCACCTCGGCCAACCTCGACAAATCGTGTAAAGTTTGATTCCTAGCAAAAAGGAGAGATAGAATCAGCTACCGTCCAGCGTTCTTGGAGCACAACGAGCGAATCCTCCATCCTATCGCCTCCCCGCCCGGAAAATCGTCATCCAACCGCATCCAACCGCATCCATCCCAATCCACCTCCAATTCCCCTCCATTTCACCCCAAAACCACTCAGAAAGACAGCAGGAACGTAAAACTGATGCTTACAGACATCGCAGGGTCGAGGAGGGCGTATTTTTGGGCGTCGTCGAGCGGTCGGTGGGCTGGTGTTGCGGTGTGGACTCCTTCGTTGATGGTGGCTGTGAGTTGCCGAGTTGTTTGTCCGAGCTTGATCTAAAGGCTATCGGCATCAACTCCCGCCTTTGCTCAAGGGAAATCCGAAACGGAGATGGGCTTTCAAAGTAGCCGTGGCGCAGCCATTTCGATGACGCGGAGAAATAGGAAGGGTAAGTATCCAAGTATCTAAACGTGCTGTGAGTGGAGACCATCACGGACAGCGTTGGACCGTTACACTCCTCTCGATGCAAATCTCGATGGGTACTCCGACGAAGAACGATGCCATTTTCCGTGGTGCGTTACGACGCAATTCCACTCTGATCCCAGTATCATGCCCACTGAGAAACGCAGGTCGGACGGATATGGTTGGCGGGAACTGCCAGGCAACATTTTTCACGCACGCCAGAGTCAGCCATGCCTAACTTCGATTGATTGACCGATTTCGGCCAAGGGTGGTATGTATGTAGGGCTAGACTAGAATACCTGTACGACAGTTTTGTGGGATCGCAATAGAACATATATGGCGGTCAAATGTAACATTTATTATTGTACACTACAAATTCCATTTTCTACAACACAAACTACGATGACATCCCCATTTCCATATCCAAGTCATCTTTGTGCAGGGAGTCACCGATCTCCGGGAAATAGCACAAACTTCTCGGCCGGTTTACCACAGAACTTTTGTTTCCACCACAAACTTTTTCACTTACAACACAAACTTTTCGCCCTCACCACAAACTTTTTGCGTTCACCACAAATCTTTTTCATAAGCACAACAAATCTTTCGCGCGCCGTAACACAAACTTTGCTGAAGCATGATGACTTGTTGCAAGCCAGAGCATGGAGAAGTCACTTAACGCAATGGATCCGTATCCGCACTCAGAGGACGACCTAGTCACCTAGGGGCCAGGTGCAAAAATTCTATTCCGCGTAATGATTCAGTGATCATCTCGTGTTAGTAGCTTGTTGACAGTAGAATCAAGTCAAACTGTGGGACGTTCCGCCAACGCTCCTGCGGCCCCGAGAAACAAGAGTCGCAGTTCAGGATGCACAAGACTGCGTGACACGGTAGTACATCTGAGTCGTGAATGAGGCACTACGGTTCTACGGTGATTCGTCGGTGAATCAGCATGCGTGGCGAGTGATTAGCGCTTTGACCGTCGTGCATGCATTTCGAGGGACTTGTCGCCAGTTTGCCAGTTCATGCAATTCGACTTCGGAAGAGCCTGAAAGCTGACGATTGATGGATCAGGTTTGCTGGAGATCGAAACTGCCGGGCCGCACGCTACGAAAGTTTGTGGTGGCAATCCCAAAGTTTGTGTTACGGCGCGCGAAAGATTTGTGGTGCTTATGACAAAGATTTGTGGTGAACGCAAAAAGTTTGTGGTGAGGGCGAAAAGTTTGTGTTGTAAGTGAAAAAGTTTGTGGTGGAAACAAAAGTTCTGTGGTAAACCGGCCGAGAAGTTTGTGCTATTTCCCGGAGATCGGTGACTCCCTGCACAAAGATGACTTGGATACGGAAATGGGGATGTCATCGTAGTTTGTGTTGTAGAAAATGAAATTTGTAGTGTACAATAATAAATGTTACATTTGACCGCCATAAACATATAGTTATTTGACGAAGTGCGCACATGGGCTCATCAAAGTGTGTGTGCGGTGCCCCATACCAATGTTCGCGCTACGTATTGAAAGTTTGCGCTGGTCACGAAAAGTGTGTGCGCTCACCATGAATGTTCGCGCACTTGCCAAAAAGTCTGCGTCGATAATCACTGTTTTCGAAGTCAAAATTCAAGTCAATTTCGTGTTGAAATGGCCAAAAAAGCTCGCGGGATTAAGTGTGTGTGTGCGCAAACAATTAATGCCCAAACGGCCCGCCATACCTTCGTCTACCTTTCGGGGAAATACCCACGACAACCATCACCATAATCAGTCCCTCTTCATAGCAAGTTCAGTGTGAGAGCAACGTCAGGTTGTTCACTGGCAGCTGGCGTTTCACCGAAGCTTGAGACGACGATCATGATGCAAGTCGTCACCCTCTTTTAATATTACTCGAGCAGTCATTGACAGATTTAGCTCACCTTTTTCTCCAGAGCTCTCGACCCATGGCAATCGCTGATAGAAATGGATGGGGAATAGGGTGGTGTTCAGATTCTTAGCGGGTCATGAAGGGTGCTGAGGACACTCTGGTAAGACTTGCATCATAGGATGCTGCATGCGCAGGTGGAGACCTAGCGTTTCCCCCCGAGCCCAATACGCTTAGATTGGATTGCTTGTACAACATGAGAGAAATCATCATGGGAGATCTCTAGCGCTGGCATGTCGAGTCTGAGACCATGACCGTAATTCCAGTTGGAGTTAACAGCATGTGCTTCAATGTCCGCTCGAATCTCCGCCTCCTGAGGTAGAACTTGTCAGTGGTCAGTTGCGATTGTCACACTCTGCGACGTCCATTCGAGCTGTCAATGTAAGTAGGAATCCCCAGAGATCCCTCTTCCAACTGAAACCATCGAGTCGCCAGCATCTCAACACCCCTTTCTGTTCTCCTCCAGCTAAGTATAGGACTAGTAGTATTCACGATGGATCCCGGGCCACTCCACCGACCCATCACACCATTCAACGACAAACTCGGAACCAACTACGCTCCATCATTGGAGGAACGTACACTACTCAAGTCCTTCAACAGCGGCCCGCTGGACCTCCTCGGTGCCCAAGTCCTCCAAGCTCAACGTGCGCTCGAGCAGCTGCTCATACAGCAAAACGAGCTTAAAGCAGCTACGGAAGCCTACCATATCCTATGTCACCCACTCCGCCAACTACCAGACGAACTACTAGTCGAGATATTTACCAACACTCTCCCCTCCTCCCACCTCCCCGTTCTAGACCCCTCGGAACCCCCCATCGTCCTGACGCACATTTGTCAACGGTGGAGACGCCTATCGCTCTCCACTCCCTCCCTCTGGACCTCAGTCCACATCCCCGTCCCTACAAAATGGAGCGACAAGGACAGCGACGACAGACACGTGGTGACAACGCAGAGGAGGGCAGCGTGTCTCGAATGGTGGCTTGCTAATTCAGGTCGAAAGCCACTTACCCTATCGCTCTATTGGCCGCACGACAGTCCACCCAGATCGAACGGGCGCGAGTATCGCTACATCCTTCCCTTTACGCTCCACGCGCATCTGGCACGTATCTCGGACTTGACGCTTGATGTCCCCGATGAAGTATCATTGCGCCTCTTTGCGGATGTGCGTCCGGAGGATCTAAAGATGTTGGAAAGGGTGTCTTTGCACGGCGCAGATATGTCTTTGGCGCAGGAGGGTAGTATCATGATCAGTATCTGGGATGCGCCGACGCTGAAGAAAGTCTTTTGGGCGAGGTCGTGCGTTGCGTCCATCATCAGGATGCCGGGATTGCAGTGGGACAGGCTGCAGGAAGTTTCAATCATGAACGGGGTCAACGTATCCAACGCGCTCAATATGGTGGGAGCATCCCCGACCCTCGTCAAGCTATCCATCGTGCTAGTCGAAGAGATCTTTCCGGTCCAACCTCAAGGGATGCTGGGTGGATCCGGACGCACGAGGTCGCCGATCTTGGACCATCTCGGGATGCGTTTCGTCGTGCTTCCACGGTTGACGACGTTGTACATCGCGGAGCAGCTTCGGTCCACTAATCGGAATCAACGATTCGTCAGGACGTTCCTCGAGTATCTTCAACTCCCCTCGCTGAGGAACTTGACACACCAGTTGTCGGGTAAGGACTCGACGGAAGTGGGGGATGCTCATCCGTTGCTTCGTTTCCTGGAGTCCCAAGTACACGACCCTCATCTCCCCCTGACGCGTCTCAAGATCTCTTCGGCGATTTCGAGAACCGTTTTGGTCGATTGCCTGGCTCGGGTGCCTAAATTGGAGTATTTGTGGTTAGGGAACGGGGTGGATAGTTGGCTCAGGAGTTTCGAAGCCCTCGCTGCATCGACCAGCG
Source organism: Candolleomyces efflorescens (assembly GCA_027579765.1). NCBI lineage: Eukaryota > Fungi > Basidiomycota > Agaricomycetes > Agaricales > Psathyrellaceae > Candolleomyces > Candolleomyces efflorescens. The sequence continues at coordinate 80,753 of JAMZDL010000070.1, forward strand.
TGATTTGGGACGACCGTTTGTTGCTCGCTATGTCTACGTTAAATCCGCTGGCGGGACAGGCGAACGAAATTATCTGCCCACGTCTTCGAAGCTTCACGGTGGACAAAGCGAGGTTCACGTTTCAACGAATGCGTGACTTCGTACGGGCTCGACAGGTCCGAGATGGGAACGGTACAGTTGGTAACAACGAATTAGGTATGTGATCCCCCCTCGGAAATATCCAGTACTAATTGGTATGATCAATATTGCGTGCTTTAGAACATCTATCAATCGGGCTGGACTACGTAGCTCCTCCGGGACCTGACTGGAAAACGCTGATGGACGACTTGGAAATATTGGGAGTGAGAGCGACGATGACGTTCGAGAAGCCAAGAGCGCCTTTGGATGGCTATATGCCAAAGGACGGTTTGAAGGGTTATTCTGACATAGAACGGGGTCTGTGGGATTGTTGATTGTTATGTGCTTCTGACTTTTTCGAAGGACGCCCCACTCCTTGATTCATGGAAATTGTCGCGTTATAGAATTGTTGATACAGTTGTATATTCGCCGAGAAAGTATAGAAAGATGGAGAAAGCGATTCAGTCTCATCGGACAGTGTATTTGAGTCCATTGAATTTCAGCATGAGCTTATTTGAACCATCTACGCTCGTTGAGTTGACCTTGTCCCGAATGATCGAGCCCTGCTTTGGTCTAGCGGAAAGTGAATACATGACTCTGAAATCAACTTGTCATTCGACTGTTCGCGTTGAAGTAATTTTCAGAGTTATCCTTGAATTGTATACCGTCCGCCGACATGAGCCTGAGCGTAGCCTACCATCTCCCCCGATGGGCCCTGGCCATTTGTCGAGCCAGAGAAGTGGGAGGGAGGAGTGAAATATCACCCGAATTCACATGAATTTCTTATCGTTGCAGACAAATCTTACCATTCGAGTTCGGGATGCTGGTGGTGAGGTTTTACAAAGATCAGTAGGTTACGATTTTTGTCAGCGCTAAATGTATGACCAGAGCTGACTTCGTCCCACATGAGCATTGCGTTCCATGCTTATGGGCGTTGCATTATCATGGGATGTCGAGGGTACAGAGGATTGAGACGAGGACGAGAGCCAGAACCCTTCACCCGATGGAACAAATCAAATGACAGAATGCATACGCAACTATACTACGTACACATCGACTCGTCAAGTCGCCATTTCAGTCGTAAACTTTAACACATAAACATCATCTCTTCCTAGTCCTCTCCAACTTCAACCTCGGCATCCATCCCTTAGCAGGTAACGGTCTTAAAGGTCCAGGTAACACCGGACCAGGGGCCATCGAAGGTGGTTCCAGCCCATGCAGTGACAACATCAACGGCCTCAGCGGTGGTCAACGCTCCAGCAGCAATAGTCTGAGCGACGGTATAAAACCCGGTGACAGCATCAGGACCGGTGACGCTGCTGTTTCCGTTCTGGAAATAACCAAGATATGAGCACCTAACAAATCAGCCTAGATATGCAGATCGACAAACGTTGATAAGGGTTCCACTGGGAACAAAGTTGGCCAATTTCCTTCCAAGGACTGTTTAAACAAGTCAGTTGTGAGATATGGGATACAAGTGCAACCGCAAGACAACGCACTGTAGTTCCATTCGCTGAAAAGCTCAGCACTAGGGTCGGGAGTTCCCGATGGGCTCACGACGAAGGTGCAAGAAGCGGGAGTATCCCGACGCTGGACGTTAACAGCAGACGCGGTCACGAAAGAGGCAGCCGCGAGAGCAGTGGTGATGACGGAGGAAAGCTTGAAGAGCATTGTCGTTACTTGAGAGAGAGAAGAAAATCGAGTTCTTGTTTGTAGGAGAGGTGAATTGAAGGCGTTGCTGGTTAGACTCGAGGCACTTGGTCGAGCTTTTATATGTCTCGAGGATTTCCAAGTGGGTCTATTCGTTTAGCGTATTGAGTCAACGCGTCGAGCGAGTACCCTTCTCGTGAGCGGCATCCCTCAAAAGCCCCGAAGATGCTTCGAAAACACGGAATAAAATGCCCGCATCATCTCACAAGGCCTCGTTAGTCCATCGCCAACTTTGCAGGGAAACAAGGTGGAGTAAATCGAGGGACCTGAAGGTCCGGAGTCCGAACATGTGGCTGCACGCAAATGACCTCCGCAGTGGACAACGATATTGAGGGTCACAATTGGTCTGTGGATGCTCGGTACAATGACGAATCTACCTTGCCCAGGAACCTCCCAATCGAGTTCCTGCTCGTCAATTGTAACGAGTCAATCGATCCCAACGTTGAGACAGAATCCTGATGGACATCCTGAAGCTGCCCCTCTACGGTGTTTGAAGAACGGCGAAATGACTGGGACAAAGCGTGTACGATGGGAAAGCTCCCAGTCATTCTGTAGAGGGTCAAATCTCGGCAGAGGTGGCCTTGTGACCGTCTCATTTCTGAAACGCTCGCCAACTTGTTCGACGGCCTGCTGCCCGAGGATTGATGTGTAGGTAATTACTGATGTCAAACTAAAGTCAAGTGGAGAATAGCAACGTGCGATTGTCACTGGGCGCTATCAGTGTTAATTTTTTGGTATTGAATGAGTGGGTGAATAAGTGGTTCCTCTCAACCCGTTCTGCCTTGCTTAGAAGGAAGGAGACCAGTATTCATAGTATCTCATAACAACTAGGTAGATCCAGAATTGATAGCAATCACAGCTATGATCTAGGCCGGAAGCGGTTGACTCGGTCAGCCGTGTTAGTCAAACGCGTACTTACGCGTGTGTCGGTGCACCGCCAAATTGTCATATATGAGTCGGGCAAAAGGAGCCAAAGTGGGAAGACGCATGGATACCGTGTCAATTAGTAACGCGCCCATTTGCATTGACTCGACGGAGTTTTCTGATAATCAGTAACAAGTCATGACGGGACGCCCATATGCCGCTGTGAGCGTTAACAAGAAGGGCTTGAATGGCCATAAACTCAGAGTCAGGTGCAATTACGAGATATGGCAACTCGGATAAAGGGTGAACATTGTACATGCTCCTCGAGGTCTACCCTGGGTCCAGATACAACACCTGCCGGCAGACTGATCGTCCAACGAGATTTCGAAGTAAATGATCTCCATCGACACTGTGGTATCACCGGTCCAACACTACAATCCGAATACATTAGCATACGAAGAGTAACAGAAATGCATCTGGGACTTGAAGGGAATACGTAGGAGAACGGCCAATCAAGGCTTTTGGTGGACGAAGAAGAGAAGGTCGGCACTCTGGTCACGCAAGGGCACAATCTAGGTCATCTACTTCCCACACGCCCCGAATATCCTCCCGACTCTATTGAACATCCCATTCATCAGTCAAAACAACATGCATTAACAAAAGATCATGGCGCACCCATCGTTCACACATATTTGGGGAAAGAAAGTGGTAACCCTTGAGATCCGCCGGCGTAGTTGCACACATGATCTGCCAGTTATCGCCTCTTTGCCTATTTTCGAGGGTAGCTTCAAAGCGCTAGGCAAGCCCCAAACACCGAGTCAGAGTCTATCCTATGACACGCTCGGAGCATACTTACTCTCGTCATCGATCCTCTCCCTTGATCATCACACCCTTTATCAATGAATTCGCCCCAATTCGTTAAGCAAGCGGGTTCGTCAGAGTCGACGGTCCAATACCCCCACACTCCACCCCCCAGTCCCTGCTCCCCAATGTTTATATACGTCAAATCTCGTTAGGTGGTGGCAGGATGAGGTAAATGACCCACCAGGTCGCGGCAGAATGTTGGTAGCATCAGCACGCCGTGAATCTCAGCTGGGGTTTCCCGACATGTCCTGATCGCAGTCTCGTCAGAGGGTACATTGGCGAGCCTCGCTGTGTATTGCCTCGTGGCATAACGCAGGCAATGGTCTGCGCCCCTGAGGTTCTCCCAGGTCGGGACGACCTCCTCGTCCTCGGTAGGAGGAGGTGTGTCGGCGAAGGGTCGCTGTGAGAGCATCCATGGCATTGGCAGCGAGAGAGAAGATAGCTCGGCAGCTCCAGGTATATGAAGACACACCCTTGCTACGAGCGCCGACGCCATTGCAAGAACTACGAGAGCCAAGAAGAGTCGCAGAGGTCGCCCCAAAGGCTCGTGGACAACCAATCTCTGCTCTTCCGCGTCGACATTGCGAAGAGGTTCATTCTTCGTCATCTGGGTTGGGCTAGCACACCGATGAGTAGGGTCTCGGGGTAATGGAGGTCGTGCGCACCACTGTGAGTTACACCCTTTCATAACATAGCACTTGGCCCCTATATCCTCTCCGCGCATCCCAACTTGGATGTTTACCCTATAACGGTGGATGAGGGATATAGGCCATTGCTTGGATCCCAGACCGAGCTTACTGCGTTTTCCAAAGAGAACCAGTGGGATAAAAGGCAAGGAGAGACGTCTACCTAGTTGTCGGGCCACATTTACCATTAAGAAGGACGGGAGCAGGAAGGTTGATAGGCCAACAATGACGAATCCGGAGAGCAAGAATAGCTTGTCTGTCCCCTGATTTACGTGGACTCTGTCGAGACCATTGCACCACCTTTGCGTGCTAGATCGGTTCCGGAGCGTTTATTAACGAGCTAGAGATTGGTTTGCTATTCATTTGGTGCTGCGAGAATGACCTGGCGTGCAAAATGGTCGTGGTATGTGGGAGAAGGCATTTCTGTTTGGTCGACTTTGCAATTGCGCTTGGCCGATCGGCCCCGGGTATCCCCGTCCGCAGGTTCGAACCCTCCTCATATCCGTTATTTACAACCGATGCTGCGAAAATCTGAAAGCGTCGTGCACTTGGATTTCAGAGTATCCGACAACTTTCCAACTTCCGGCGGTTTGAGAGTGTTCAACTGTTTCCCTGCTTGAATCATCCTTGCAGTGCGGCGTAGCCCCACTAGATCGCGCTGGCTAGTACCGAAGTGAGGAAACCTCAATGGTGCTGGGATCAGGGGAAGGATATAGAGGTCCGTTGTTACTGCACGACTCAGCCAGCTCTTGAATGCATTCGGACGCGCCTTATAGTATCGTTCCTGCCTAAGCGCTTATTTGCGGCAATGACAAATTCCGCCAAACGTGTTGATAAGGTTCGGAGAGCTAAATTGTTTTATAAAAGCCTGCGCGCTCTACAGCTTCACATGATACCAGTTTGCTTCTCGCCCGCCACCCCGCTGGCCAGCGAGACGCATAGTGCAGTCATCCTACCTTCAATCGTCCCACTTAGAACTCTTCACAATGAACTTCGTATCTTATGTGTCCCAAAACATCATTCAGGGTCCCAACTTCGCGTCAAGGATTGAAGTGCGCCACTTCAAACGAAGATTCGCCGGGGAGGCGGTCAGGTGGCTATTGGAGGGCCAAATGCCTTGGAATAGGCACCAACACCCCGTTCCTGTCGGGATCACCCTCGACCAAGATTCGTCCCAGCAGATCACAGCAATCGCATTGTCAACGCCCACTCGGGGCGTGTCGATCGCCATTGATGCCTCCAGCCTTCGAGACCTAAAGACGATTCCGAACGACAAGTCCTTCCTCTCGTTGATGCGAGGGGAAGCTGCCTTCCGAAGCAGCAAGAAAATGGATTGGACTTGTGAGGATGGCGAAGAATACATGAACAGTTTTGTCCTCGTTGGTTTCGACGTCGCTCGAACCGCGGTGCTTCTTCTAAAGTACGTCGGCGTTCGTTTCAAGGGTGTGGACCTTGGATCCCTCATATCTCCGGAGGCAATGAGTCCTTGGACTCCTGGAAGGCTGGTGAGCGGCCGTGTCAAGCAGGAGGTCGACCCGTGGAGGGTGGACAAGTGCTGGGACGAGTCAGGAAACGAAGACGCGTTCTATTTGAGAGCATGGATCTCCCAGTGGTACGTAGCTCTCTCCGAGTCCAGTATCAGACTCGGGGATCAGAACGACTGACAAGTCTTTCATAGCATTGCCGAGCGGTGCCAGACCGAGACGCATTCCGCAACTCGAATCGATACCTCTAACCTCAACCCTAAGGTTTGTCCGATGCTGCCTCGCTCGTTCATCGCCTCACCTGCTTCTCCAGGAACATGAATGCGTCCAGGACTTTGTTTGGGAAAGCTTTCAGGTCGACCAACTCAAACCTCGTGAAGCACAGGCTTCCTTCTCAGACATTACAAGGCGAAGGGACGGCAGGCTCGATGTGACAAACGACAACTACAAGAGCAAGATACGCAGGTGCCAACGTCAGGTAACTCTTTCTATCGTTGCGTGATGACGAGGCTTACGAATCGATATCAGCAAGTAATTGCTACCACCACGACCGGGCGAGAGTACAGCACTCGGGCTCATGGTATCAAGGGTAAGAAAACGACGCTAGGCGCGCTAGATATCTCAGGTCACATCCAATCGATCCGTGTCGTTGGTAGGCAAGAACCAACGAACTCAGAACGATTGGCAGAGTTTTTGCTACTATGCGTTCTTCAGGGGAAGAAGACCTTCCAGAAGTCTCCGTTCATTCGGCTCTTCTGGTTCCCGAGCTGGAAAAAGTTTCGTCCGCCGGCTGACTCTGCGACCCCACGAGAGGAGGTGGTGCAAAGGGTTTTGGAGGATGCACGATTGAACGAGTCACAAGAAGCAGTTGTGAGGAAAGCTCAGACCAACGAAAGAGTCCTTGTCGTTCATGGTATATTTGACTCTCTTCTCGTCAATTTATCCTGTCTAACTGCGGCTTTGCCCTTCTCAGGACCCCCCGGTACTGGAAAGACGACGACCATTGCAGCGATCTCGCGCATCTGGGACTTGCACGATTGTCCCGTTTGGATCATTGCCCACTCAAATGTTGCGGTCAAAAACATCGCTCTTTCCCTTCACAAGCGACAGGTCGATTTCAAAATCATAGTCTCCAAGGAGTTTTACGAAGAATGGTGCGTGACTTCAATTATGCTGCTGCTCGCAACCATCAATGGCCTTGCTTGAACGTGAACTAGGCACGAGCACCACTATGTCGCTGTTGAAGACAATCTGATACGCTCTGACGAACTGCCGGCCTCCAACGTTGCGATGGAGCGTTTGATAGGGGGATCATGCATCATCTTATCGACATTGGGAATGCTATCGAACCCGGGCTTCGAGCAGTGTGGCTTGTTCAAGCTGGTCCCTGTTGAGCGTCTGATAGTGGATGAAGCGTCGCAGATCCGCATATTTGAGTTTTTGGTGAGTTCGACATTGTACGCTCCTATCCGGAAGTCCTTAACCACCCTCTGTCCATGCGCAGCACCTCTTCGAGCTGTTTCAAGATGGGCTCGAAAAAATAATCTTTTTCGGGGATCCTCATCAGCGTGAGTGCTCCTCTCAACCACTCGGCGAGATCGAGTTGCCGCAGATTGATATTCACCTGGTGTCGTTAGTCCCTCCTCACAATCATGATCGAATCAAAGGCATGAAGACCATCTTTGACCTCGAGCATCTCAACACGCCTCATCGTAGGTTCCTCCTCAATGTCCAATGTAAGCGTTTCTAGTCCCCACTCAGGGCCTCCTTACTAATTGAGGTCCCATTGAGACCGGCTGCCCGCGACGTTAGGTTCTTTCATCTCAAGCCATGTGTATGGCAATGAACTTCAATCAGTCCACCATGATAATTCATCAAGCTGCGTCCTATTTGTCGACGTCCCAGGCCCACATGGAGCCGAGTCTAAGCTAGGGTCCAGCCAAAAAGTACGATTCACAGCTTGTGTTCCATGTTATAAGACGCTGACGCGAATACAGAACGATGGGGAGATATTCACAGTCGTGAATCTCGTCAAGACATACTACCATAGCGAGGACTTCGCAGTTATTACGCCTTACGATGCGCAGCGCGGAGAGATTGAAAGACGTTTGAAGGCTGAAGGTCTGAGATGGGAGAATAGTGTGTTCAATGTCGACAGTTTTCAAGGTACGCCGGGCTTCTTCGTCAAGTCTCCTGAGCTATTGAAGATACCTCCCTACGTAGGCAACGAACGCAACTACATCATCGTATCGCTAGTTCGCACTGACGTGCCGGGCTTCCTTACCCATATGAATCGAATCAACGTCATGTTGACGAGGTGCCGGAAGGGTTTAGTGATCGTCGCCAACCGTGATTTTCTCAACGGCAAGGGGTACAACACCTTGGTTGCTACCTTTGGTAGGTACTGGAGTAGGATGTACGGACACGGCGTTTGGGTTGACTGGAGAGAGGTCGCTGGGGGAAGCGTTGATGTACCAGGAGTTCCTGCTCCAAGTCCTGGTCTAAGGCCTAAGTTCGCGGCCCCATCCCAATTTCCCTCTTTCGGATCCAGGTCAACCGTTTCTACAAGATACGAAGGATCGACGGGAGGCTTTGATGTGTCAAAGCTGTTCCGAAAGCGACCGGAGAATGTGACCCGGCCCAATGTCATCCCACCGACAGCACCTACTCGTCAATCGACCCAGTCCTCCTTCGATTATCGCGATGCTTCATCATTGGACATATGGGATGAATACGACACCTCCGGAGACTCATGGGCGAATTCTCCAGAGTCCTTCACTCCTGATTCTTTCGTCCCACCACTCGCATCCTTTTCATCATCTCGAGGACGAACAGCGCCGAAGACTCAATTTACTGTCCGTAACTTTGAGGACAGCTTTCCTGCGTTACCCTCGGGCACAGCACCTTCCAGACAGACGAGAAATCGTCTTCACACGCACTCCCTGGTAGGGAAGACCGCGTGGAATCGACCTATGGAGCAACACTGTCAGAGTCCCGTTATGTCAAACACGCACAACAGGTTTTCCGTTTTACAGCAAGGACAAGCACGACAAACCGTTCCTTCGACCCCGAATCTCAAGACTCATGGATCCAAAGCGGCACCCTCGTTCCGAATGCATAGTTCTACCCAATCTGGATCGGGAGGCACGAGTGGATACGGCTCCCGACGAGATGACGGGGGCTGGACCAGAGTTGAGAGGAGACGGGGCTACGGCAGGAAGCAGAACTTTAGAGATGCCCCGGCTCCAGCCCCTCAGCCCACAGCGTCAAGGAGAGCTTGGAATAGGCAACGAGCGTACAGGTACTGGGGAATGTGAGTTGGGACCTTCTTCTTTTTTGTATCTCAGTCGCTAATTCTATCTTCTCATCTCAGGGATTAAGGTTTCACTTGCAGCTATTCTTGCATATCCACCCCTTTTCGTACGCGCTTGACTCTGATTGATCTAGTACTGATAATGCTCTTGACTTCAGCATGTTACATGTATGTAATAGATTAGACTGAATGTACAGTGTTTTCTTGCAATCGGGCGGCCACGATTAGACCATAGCGTGATTTTCGGAAAGGGAGCGAGCTGATAAATCGACAACGCCACTGAAAATTTCCGACAGATGGGCCGTGGACTCCTGAGTGAGCGCTGAGCAAAGATATATAATGAGTTCCTCTTTCACCTCCGTTCTTCACAGCTGGCCTGTCATCATACGCGCTATCAAGCAGTTGCACCGCTCGCTCTGTAAAGAATGCGCACCCTTATCATTCTTCAGGCTGTCGGACTGGCGCTCTGCCTTCCGCTCGGTCTCCGCGACAATGGCGCAGCAGAAGCTAGAAGTCGCTTTCACCTTGAATCCCTCGTAGCGCCTACCTTGCAAGAACGTGTAAGTCCACCACTTTCGATCGCCTTACAGGCTGTCTGACCCGAGATCCCCTAGAACTGGTGGTCAAGCTTTCTGTCTCCAGATTTTGGAGAATGTAGACTGGGGCATCGCTGTCGCTGAGAATGTGTCCCAAGGGACCATAACCATATGTTCTTCTATTCGAATATCTCCCCTGGAAATACGGACGTCCTACCTCAGCCGTTCGAGATGTATCATGATGTCCTTCCAATAGACAGGCCCCCAGTTCGTCTGCAAATGATAATGATGCGAGTGGTGTCGTCATTCGAATTCGAGATGAGATGACAAGGTGGGGTATGGGGCAAGCAAAGATGATATCGAGTGTTGTCACGACTCACGAGGAGCTAGCTCCCGTGTAGAATATTAAAGAGGTCGAGATTCCGAAGCATTTGTAAGAAAGGAATTAGGAATTGAAGAAAACACGAGACGTAAACTGATTATGGACGTTAAGAATATCAGAACGGGATAGATGCAATAGTCCGCAACGTACAGGTCGAGGAGTACGTATGAGAGAGGAAAAGGATGAAATCGTTCAGCAGATTATGGCATACATTACACGTAAAATTTGACTCGATGCTCCCAATCCACCGGCCCGCCTGATGAAACCCGAATTCTCCGCCCATTTGCTGTCCTTGTAATCGGTTGGGCCATGATAACTGAGCGGACATCCGTCGGGTTGAGCTGGCATTTCTCCTGACCCCACGCCTTTTTTGTTGCAATGAACCAAAGAAGAAGGGCGACGACACTTATATAGGCCATCGGGGTTAGAAATTGGGCCTGAGGTGAGTGCAAACTCCATCCGATTGCCTGATACTCCACGATTCCGCGAACAATGTTGCGACACTCCATCGGTAAAGCAATATCTGCGGAGGATAGCTGCGCTCGGACGGCAGTTCCCTGTATAGAGAGAAAAGATGTCAGCCAGTGCACGTACATTCCGGCTAGAACTTACAAGATATTCCATGATACCGTTGAGCATGGCGGCGTATAATCTCAAATGATCCTCTCCGTGAGCAGAAGCAGGTGACTGGAATATCTTGACCCCCGATGCAACGACGCTCTCAACAAGCATGTTGGTCAAGGAGTTTTGCATCTGGGGAATTAATTCGTTCGTATTCCATATAACTGAAGTGCGAAATAGCTCGTCCAACGTTCCGCGAGAATTGGGGTCTTCAGGAGGGGGAGCGGTTATTGGATCCCTGGAGACTTCAAATCGGTTACGGAAAGAGTCGAAAGTCACTTCGTACAGCCCAAAGCTGAGTGGCGGGATGGTACATCGAATGTTGATTAATCCTGGACTTGAGTTTGCAGTGGAGAATAACGGATCGTCCTGACTGACTCTGAGGGAAAGGTAAATTCGATACCACTTGTCCGAGACGAAATCCGAGGTTGATTCGCAGACCCAGGATCCCAGTGTTTTAAGTGACCCTCGGGGAACTCTGATTCGAGCAGATCGATCGAGATCCCGCCAACCTAATGCTGGGTCGCACAAACCCGTGTACTCCATGATATCCAGGCCGCTTGACTGCCCTTCGGTGAACGCGATGGGACTGCCAGTCTCGTACTCGCAAGTGGTGTTAGCGTTGAACCCTTGCTGTGTCATCTTATAAGTATACGACTGCATGACATCCTGCTGCGTGGCAAACGGATCTTCGATGAGGCGTGAGACGTTGGACACTGGACTACCATTAGGGCCCATGGGAAGCACCCCTCGGCCTGGACCCAGGAAGTGAAGGACGTTCCCTCGACCAATCATGGTCAGTGAAGATGTTTCGTTGTTGTTTTCGCTGAGGTGCAGCATCTACAAGAGCCTTCAGCACGTCGAAACTCGAGATATCGACCGGGGACCTACGTTGGCAACTGCAGCAGAGAGCGCATCATTTGCCGTCGTTCTCAAGCACCTATTGGCGTATCCGGTGTCGTTTTCTAATGAAGGCTGCGGATGGATAGAATGTGAGGATGGAGCTCATGGAGAAACTGCGGCGACTCACCTTGGAGTCACAGCTAGCCCCAGGCTGAGAGAAATTCGCGTCATTCCACCATTGCGTACATGTCCTTCCCTTCATTTCAAGGTCTATCTCTTCCCCATACATAGAGGCGGACGCAGCATAAGGCCCAGGAGTTATCAAAGCAACGATACCGGTTGGTATTAGTGCAAACCCGGTGATGCACGCTAGCAGCGACAAAATCCACAGCCAACGACGCCTTTCCTTCCAGCGCACGATCTCTGAGAAGTCCCACATCAAGCTTTGGTGCTTGAAGGCGAGCAAGAGTGATAAACTGAATGCCGAGATGTATCTATCCTCTTGGAATCTCGTCCGAACCCATTCCTGTGAATATCTGTCGATAACCAGGTTGAAGAGGAGAGCAAAGATGATTCGATTGAGGGTCGCGAGGAGGGTGGAAACGGCTGAAACGAGTTGGGGATTGGCTACGACGTAGTTTGCGTATCGCCGTCTGAGCCCGAGTCCTTCAACCTTCGTTAGGATGGCAACGACTGCCCATGGCCACGCGGAGAAAAATGCAATAGCCAGAAAGAGGAATATATCAGATCCTCGCACATACTTGAGCGAGGACTTCGGACGTGCTTGATCAACGACAGTAATGGAAGAACCTCTGCGATCATGATGGGGACGGTGAGGCCGCGGCATGGGTTGTTGCGGGCAAGTACTTGGCACAGAGCCGCGATGAGGAGTGCGCGATCGTAGAAAGGGAAAGCGAGGTCTGTGGAAAAAATTGAGGGGCCCTTTGGGTACGCAACCGGGAGGGATGCACTGCTCAGCCCTGATATAGGGGAATTTCATCGCTGAGCAACGTGAGGGGAGGCATACGCATCCACACACATACTGCACACACACACCCACAACCTGTCATTGATTCTAAGATATGAGTTCCACGAGGTGTATTATACATTGCCTCACCGTTCCAATAGGGAATCCCCATTCTGTCCGTGGCAAGGTCGAGCAGTGCGGCGTAATTTCCATCGGTGGTACCAATGAGGGCCTGACCCTAATGTTCGATTCCGGCTGGGTGAGGCGGATCTTGTGGAAGTAACTCTCAGGGCACCATTTGAAGCCGATACTTACACACTACACATTTACCGTAGCGCCTGAAGACGTGAATGGTCACGTTGCAGACGTCAACCATCTGTGTCCGCCGTGCCTTCGTTCTGACGTATCAAGGCGCTACCACGATGATCACCGACCTTAGGTTTGTCTATATAGAGTGGCGCTGTCAAAATCGCTTCAAAAATGAGAATAAATTCGGAAAACACTCTCCTTGATCGTTTGTCCGGTTTGAGTTCAATGTTGGCGCGCTATATAGCCTTGTATTGACATATATAGAAAGGTCCCTTCTCGAAAGGTCCTTACACAGCCATGGGTCTTGGTCCCATATTCAACCTGCGTCGCAAATACTTGGCAAATACCTGAACGTTGCGGTACAGGAGGAGGAAGGCCTAATGGTTGTAGACATGATCATGACGAACAATTCAAAGCAAACCACAGAGTCCAGACCCAGTGCTGACCAAGTGCTGACAGAGATTGGGCTATCGGATCATCGCGGACCGCTCGCCGTTCTCCGAGATAATCCCGATATGGCAAGCAGTTTCGTCATATGAACGGGCCTGATAAACGCAACAACGACACCAGGTACCAGACTCTCTCCTTTACTCTACGACCGCAACCATGAGCGGAAAGCCAGCTAGCTGTAAGTTGCATTTCGCAATTCAAATCGCAGTAACTTAGTCATTTCAGCGTACTCCGCGTGGCGGACTCTGCAAAATATCTACGACACTGAGCGTTCGAAACTCGTGTTGAAGGACCTCTTCGCCCAGGACCCAGAGCGATTCACCCGGTTCTCGAAGACGTATACCTCTGATACCAATCCTAGTACCACCCTCCTCCTCGACTACTCCAAAAACCTCATCACTGCTCCTATCCTCGAGACCTTGATCTCCCTCGCTCGCGAAGCTGGTGTCGAGAAATGGAGAGATCAGATGTTCGCTGGCGAGCACATCAACAACTCTGAAGACCGAGCCGTCTTGCACATCGCTTTGCGCAACTTCGATGATTTCAAGATCGCAGAGGAGGGCGTGAGCGAAGTCTCAGGGGTTCTCTCGCACATCAAGGAGTTCACCGAGGCCGTTCGCAGCGGTGCTTGGAAAGGGTACACCGGCAAGGCCATCGATACTATCGTCAACATCGGGATCGGAGGCTCCGACTTGGGGCCTGTCATGGTGACCGAAGCTCTCAAACCCTACGCCAAACGCGATCTCAAGGCCCACTTCGTTTCCAACATCGACGGTACCCATATCGCCGAAATCCTTCGGGAGTGCAACCCCGAGACGACTCTCTTCATCATCGCGTCGAAGACCTTTACCACCCAGGAGACGATCACCAACGCGGAGTCTGCGAAGGCTTGGTTCTTGGATACCGCCAAGGACGCTGCCCACGTCGCGAAGCATTTCGTTGCGTTGAGCACCAACACCAAGGCCGTCACTGCGTTCGGGATCTCGGAGGCCAACATGTTCCAATTCTGGGATTGGGTTGGCGGTCGATACAGCTTGTGGAGTGCGATCGGAGTTTCCATCGCGCTGGTGATTGGATATGAGAACTTTGAGGCGTTGTTGAAGGGAGCTCACGGAATGGACAAGCACTTCAAGGAGACCCCGTTGGAGCAGAATCTCCCAGTCATTCTGGCAGTCATTGGTGTCTGGTACAACGACTTCTACGGTACGCGACCCAGATCCTCCTGTTCCCTTTCTTTCGTTCCTGACGACTGCTTAGGTTCCCAAACCCATGCTCTGCTTCCTTACGATCAGTACCTGCACAAGTTCGCCGATTACTTCCAACAGGTTCGTGACCGCTTCTACCTCACGTCGCCCTTCACTGACGCCGTTCGTTCTAGGGTGATATGGAATCGAACGGAAAGTCTGTTACGAAATCCGGCGAAAGGGTTGACTACCAAACTGGGGTATGTCATAAATCTCCCGCTTTATGAGCTTCTTATCCGGACCGTTGAACGTTCCTTCTCCAGCCTATCATCTGGGGTGCATCGGGCACGAACGGACAACACTCGTTCTACCAACTGCTTCATCAAGGAACCAAGATCGTACCGGCCGACTTCATCGCGCCTGCCACGACCCATAATCCCATCCATAACTCGAAGCACCACCGGATCCTTTTGTCTAACTTCTTCGCTCAACCGGAGGCTTTGGCGTTTGGAAAGTCGGAGGAGGAAGTGAGGAAGGAGGTGGGAGCTAACGTGAAGGAGGAGGTCGTCAAGAGTAAGGTGTTCGAAGGCAATAGGCCTACGAACAGCATCATGTTCCCGCTTTTGACTCCGGAGGTTCTAGGTGCGTCTTTCTTTTCCTTTGAGTTTAGATGTGGCGCTGATAATTTTTGAATAGGTGCTCTTATCGCTCTCTACGAACACAAGATCTTCACTCAGGGTGTGATTTGGGGTATCAACTCGTTTGACCAGTGGGGTGTTGAGCTTGGTAAGGTTCTTGCGAAGAAGATTTTGGCGCAGCTGGAGAAGCCGGACGACGTGAAGGGACATGATGCTTCTGTGGGTACCGTCTTTCTTCTACCGTAAAACATGACTAAATTTGCTATGTGTCCATGATAGACCACTGGATTGATCCACTATTATCAGAAGTGGCGAAAGGAGTAGGGCGTTGGCGACTTTAACGGGAATCCTAAAAATATCAATTAAAGTAAAGATCGAAGTGTACATTAGATTTGTCGAATTTTTTGCGGAACCTATATGTCGAGGGAGTCACTCGCCGTTAGCCAAGTACCGGCGGTAGCCTCGGTTCTGTTTCTTGGGGTTCTAAGGCTTCGCTATGACTGGGCGAAGAGAGTCAGAGGTAGGTTACTGTTATTCAAGTCTGACAATCATTGAGTCGAATGCCACGACGAGAGTGGAGACTGACCAAGTTCGAAGTGAAGTGAATCGGAAGGCCCAATTTGAGTGCTAACCGTTAACATCTTCCTGCGAGAAGGCGTCACCGAGTCATCGTTTTTTTTTGGGGTGGATTGTCGAAACTGCGTCCAGATCCCCGGACACATTGTCCAGTCGAGGAGCATGGGTGGTTGTACCTTGAGACATCATTACATGGCAATGGCAGGGTTTCCCTCAGTAATTCGTCGATATACTCGTTCTGAGTTCTCCTTCAAATGATCTACAGAGCGAATGCCTGCTGGGTCGGATGGAGTCATAGGTCACATCTCACGTGCAGAGTGTCACGCGTCTTTCATTGACGTGCCACTCGCGCGACTGGGTAGCCACTGAACCTTTCTTATCCAAAACCATCATCTCCTCTGAAATCGAATGGCGGACAACGCTAAGAACAAGGTCGAAGATATCGCTGAAGAGGAGGTGGTAAACGAGCCTAAAGGCAAAGAGCGAGGTAACGTCATCGTCCCCATCTCTGCAGAAATCGTCCTGACGGAACGGTGAGCAGAGAAGAGCGAGGTGCCCTGGGAGCCCGATGCAGATATGAGGAGAAATCGCAGTCACCGTGAGGCCGCACGAAAGAAAATGCTTTCTGTGACCTCCGACGTTTTGAACAAACGACCCATACGCTCAGCTCAGGCGTACCTAGAGCTCGTCGCTCTACACCACGCTGACTGGTGGACCCCCAGCAAGGTCGGGCCCAATGCCACTGACGACGAAAAGGCTGCGGATCGCGAGAGGCGATTGGCGGCTCCTACTACGAAGCACCGAAAGGTCTTCTCCGAGTGGCCGCGTGATCCTAATGGCCCTATCTTACGGCCTGAGGAAAGTAAGCTCGGGAAGATGTTGGGCAACAAGGTGCAGTTTTGGGGAGCGACTCTCATGGATTTCTATTATGTGAGGAGGATTCCCGATTGTCCCAACCTGGCGACGATCTCGACGGGCAGCAAGCTGGCGAGGTGGATGAAAGACAAGGGGGAGAATTATGCGACGGACCAGTTGTTGAGGGCGGAGAGGGAACCGTATCCGCAGGAGGTTACCCCGTATCCTATTGGTGGACTGTTGGAGAGCTTGAGTGGCGGTTTCGGGAACTCTCAGGTATGCTAAGCTACTCTTTCCTCCATCGCTTTCGCTAACCCATGTCTAGCCGTTCGTTAAGACGACTTCCCTTCCAGTTTTGCAGGAACGACTCATGTATACCTTTCTCCCGGAGACCCTCGTCGTTCACGATCCTCACAGGACTCTTATCGCTAGGAGATCTATGCTGACCGACAATCCGAGGTGGGACTCGGAGCATGACATCGTCCACACCTATCGCCTCCAGCTCTCTTCCTCAGGAAAAGAGAAGAGAGCTCGCGAGAGAAATGCGATCGATATCGCCGAGGCCGCCTTCTTGGCCCGAACTCGTGAGTTTCTGGAGAACCCAACCGCCGAGAATCGTCCTACGGACCGTGGATTTCTCTTCATTCCCCAAGGCACTAAGCCAGGTCGTTGCCCCCCAGCCGTCTTCTTCATGCATGCTGCTCGTCCACCCCGCTCGGAGCCCAAAGAGGCCCATCTCTACCTTGCTCCGAGTCAGCTGTGTGGCACGGGTAATCACTCGGTCGTCTACCACGCAGAGTGGGAGGTTCCTCGTTCCCTCATCGTCCCGGACGCCATTTGCAAGAAGTGTGTTTTCGAGAAAGGAACGGAGATGCTTGTCGCTGAAGATGGAGAGAATGGCGAGACGAAGGATCCAAAGTGGCTCCAGAAGACAGGGAAAGTCGTCGAAACGGTCTACGAGAATCCTGGTTTTAGCATCGCCGCCTTTGATTCCAACGGAAACGAGGTCAAGGACGAGCACGCCGAATTGGTCACCTACGATATCGAACCTCCCTCTCGACAGGTAACCAGGAAATACCATGGGCCTGTTCGCGTCATCGACACGGGAATCGAGTGGCAGAGCGCTGCCTACGGAGTCACCTGCAAGCATCGCGCGGGCGAGGCTGGCCAGCCATCGAGCGCTTCGAAAACGCCGTTGACGGCAAGGGTATCGGTCGTTGCGAAGATGTCGATCCAGGGCGACGATCATTTGGAGACTGAGGCGGACAACTACCAGCAGTTCCCGACTCACTTCTTTCAGCATTATACGGGATATAACGTCATCTCTCCTCTTCACGACCCTGTCCCCGTCGGAGCGCTCGTCCCCCAGTTCTACGGCTACTACGTCCCCGACCACGCTGTTCAGCCCACGTTCTGGCACGAGAGGAAGAAGGGTGGGAAGGCAGGTAGTGCGAAGGCAGAGACGGAGGACGAGAAAATGGATACGGATGCCACGGCCGAGGGAGTAGCGAACAAAGGTGAAGCTGGGGAGGAGCTTGCGATGGATGTCGACTCGGAGGAGGACGAGCCGGAGGAGGGCGAGAACAAACCATCCGATGATCCAAGTCGTCTCTCGTTCAGATACCGGAGCCCCATACTGCTCGTCGAAAATTGCGGTGAATCCGTGGGAGATAGCCTCGACACGATGAGCGCCGATGATAGGTACGGTGCCCCCTCTTCCACCATTGATAGTCATCTCTCCGTTATTTACTAACCCACCATCTTACAGGCAAGAGTGTACCTCCCTCTACCTTCGCCTCCATCACGAAGGGTGGCTTCATAACTCGCCCTATGCGCGAAACATTGTCTACCAGCCTGGCCCCGTTGACGCCTCGCCGCTGGAGAGAGCTCAGAACGCTACGAAGAGACCAGACTTGAGGAAGACCAGTTTCAGGTTGATCGATTTTGGAAGAACGGAGAGGATGGAGAACGGGAGGGAGAGGTCCAGAGAGGAGGCAACAGTCACGCAATTGTTCCGTGTTTTGCACAACGAGATTGAGCCCGGCCGAAAGGTCGCCCCAGTACCCCCACAACATTACTATTAGAAGTGTACTTGTACCAAGATAACCCGCATCAGACTACTGTTGTAATCAACGTCTGTACCATACCAAAGATATCAATCGTTGTACCATGTTTGTTGCCACTATCAATGTTCAGGGGTTCGGGACGTGATTTCAGAGATAGCTGAGCCAAGTTGGCCTGTTCTTTGAGGGAATCGTGGATGGGATCAACAATACGAAACCGCCACAAGCCTTGTAACAGTATTGGTGTGTAGGGATATAGCACCTTCTCGAATTTCTTGTAACGTCGGACTCTCAAACTCATCATAAGTCTCAATCGGGTTCGGTGATGCTCTCGTTTCCTTTCTGTTTCAAGGCTCGATGTCTGATATTCTGGTCAGACGGACATTCCAACTAGGAGAGCATAAGCTGGTCATTCTAGGATCTAAGGGAGACATAAAATTATCAAACCATGGCCATGGTGATTATACAAAGTAAGGTAGTAGCGGTACGGAGGAAAAGTTGTGAAAGCGTGAAGGGAAACGGATCTCTATAAGGCTCTAACGCTCTAACGCTCTAGGGCTCTAAAGGTGTATTGACTAGGTCGTGTCGGGTGATAGGGCTTAGGTCTGTGCACGAAGAACAGCATCCAGCTCTTCGTCCCTGACGTTGGTCAAGTTGTTGTCGCGAAGGTACCTGTAGGCGATGAGCTTCTTCGCCCAGACCTTCCTTTTCGCAGTGGCACGCCCAACTTCAACGCCTCGAACTATATCGGGAAATGAGACGGCGTTAGAGATTATTCTGTGGATTTCAGAGGTCATAAGGACGCACGTAGCAAGCGCAGGGTGTGCATTCCAGCCGCTGCGGGTGGTAAGTCCTCCCAGTCTCCACCGACGTGGTTGTGGAGGAGTTGGACAAAATCAACTACGAAGAGGGACTATGTGAGATCGGCGTAAGGTTGGAGGGGCTTGAAGACTCACCTGGCTGGCCGACGTTAGACATGGTCGCAATGGATTGGATAGGCTAATAGAATGCTGGAGAAATTGTGTTGTTGAGGTGATGGGTAGTCCTGAGGCAGAAGAACGACCAGGTTATATAGGCTTTGCCTCGAATACACGATCTAATACGCTTTCTGACCGTTTTGGGTTCCATTCTCTAAGGAACCGTCGGCCGTTGGCTCAGTGCCACAGTCACTTTACCGGATACTCTTAGGAATCAGAAGGAAAAGAAAAGCTATAACGTTCGCTGTTATTTCCATGGTACAAACGGGGGACTCGGAGAATGTGTCCCCAACTGTAAACATCTCTGAGCACGAGTCTAGGGTAGAGTCATCTGGCAGTGTAAGGTCGACTACTTGGGGCACAAACGCAGTTTTCGCTGATGAATTCCGTTTTGTTTGCCTGAAAACGCGTAGATGGTAGATGTGAGTAAAACTCAAGTTCCGGGGCTCTTCCATCGCCAGAGATCAGTGTATTTCCATCCATGGTCATGCAGTGGGCGTCAGTCCGTCAACCCAGCCCAGCCGACAAGGGTGTATGCGGATGCTGTTTAATATTTAATATTTATCTCCTTTTACGACTATTTGGAAATACCGCACTTCACGGTGCGCTGGAGACTGTGCCGCATAGTTTCGTGGTACATGATATCAGATTCTGAACCTTCAGTGATAAATTGTTTTTCTATTGCGTTTCCTATGGTGTTGTGGCATCAATTGAGATGGAAAGAGCCGAGCATAGAAGCATTTAAGCGCTATGGATTGATCGCCACTAATCTAATCCGTCCGTGACTCATGGTCCGAAAGAGAAACAAAGCCGCTCGCAGACAGAGCCCTTATCGACGTCAGGGTGTGAAGAGTCATGCGTCATCTGTCCTTGAAACGTCATTCTCGCAGACCTCCTAAAGGGACATCTATCTGGTGTCTCGTTCGGAAAGTCGAACGTAAGGACTCTTTCTTCACTAAGTTCCGCGATCGTAGGGTAACACAACTTCCCGAGGGAGCCGACCCAAAGAAAGAGTTATTCCAAATTGAGACGAAGCCTGTCCCGCATTAAACCGTGCATTTTGTTGCTTTTACAGATTTAAGCATCAAGCAATAGCACTATACAGCACGATCCTTTCTACACTCTCCTTGCTCACGTCATAGTCGGGATAGGACTGCTTTCTCCGTCGGCAGATGGATTCGACTCCACGCGATGTATGATTATCTGATTCGAGGTCTGCACCGTCCTCCGATGAGCCCAGCATCCCCTTGAGTCACACTACGCAGTTGCGCACAAGCGCTGATCCGGTCCGACTCGGGCCCGGCGCCAATCTCGGATTTGAACCTCCGTGCTGCCCGACGTTCATCGTCTGCTCTTCAAGGCATAACAACGCGTTTTATGGCGCGTTTATCGGGTGAATACAGCATAATATAGGTCTTCAGTACTAAAAAATCAGTGGTTCAAGGCCTTTGAGAGGATCAACTCGATTTTTTGCGGAGATCGAGAGAGATCAATACCCGACCTATCTTATCTCAGACCCAGCCGGCTGCCGTCAGGAATGCACTGGGGCCCTTCCGTCAATCGTTATTACGGTGAGGCCGTCCTGACCCAAGGTAGGCGGATAAGTAGCTCAACTCAACAGGACACACAGTAATACTCACGGTTTCCACCCTAATCGGCGGGGTCCTAGTGGTGGAACACAGTATTGTAATAGGCCTGACATGTGCGCATGGCACGAGGCCCCCTCCACTTCCATCCTATCAAGTGACCGTACTCTGGAATCTATACTCTGCGCAATCATCCGATGTTCTCGCTTTGCGGGTACAGGGGTCCGCAAGGGACGACAGAGCTGAGCCTAACCTATCGTCATGGGTGTTTTCTGGCATTTGGCGGACATACTTAGGCCGCTGTGGTCTATTCTAAACCCAAACCCGAAGGAGGCCTAGGATCATCCCCGTTATGACGCAAAAGTGCCGCTGTCACTGATAATCGATACATCAGTCCCTTGTATATGATCTACCACATAAGCCTCTTGGCGGGCGCTGAGAAGTGCGAAAGCGGGCAGGAAGGCTTCTTCGCCCCTTATCTGCAAGTTCTGTCAGTCCCAAACGCCGACAAGAGCATTCAAGAACCGGGGTGCTTAGTCAGAGCCTTCTATCTCGAGCTTAGCTGATTAAACGATAGAGACAGTGGGAAGGAAGCTCGCAATGTTGGAAAGGCCGTCGGCTCGGTATATAAGATTTCGTCGAGACCATTGACTTCTCAACGACTAAGATGTCTTCACCTCTTGTCTGGTTGATTACAGGAACCTCGTATGCCAGTTCCACATCTTCTGTTTCAATTACTGCTGATAATGTCCAGCTCTGGGATCGGTCGTGATTTAGCGCTTGCGGCCCTGGCCCGCGGTGACAAAGTCATCGCCACTGCTAGAGGCCGAACTGTCTCTAAGCTCGACGATCTCAAGTCTGCTGGTGCCGCCACTTTAGAGCTTGATGTCACATCCCCTCTTGAAAAGTTGCACGAGGCGGCAAAACAAGCTGTAAATATCTATGGCAAAATTGACGTCCTTGTCAATAACGCGGGTCAGTGCAAATCTATCATTCTCTTAATCAATGTCCTTGATTGTTCGTTCTAGGCTATATGCTTGTTGGAGCAATTGAGGAGAGCACGTAAGTAAAGCTTAAATCACAGTTTCACATGCTCTCGTAGTTCTCATTGCGTTCTTTCAGCCCGGAGGAAACTTTTAACCAATTCAAGTGAGTCGTCAGCGGTGGTCGTTCTAGGACTCATATTCATCAGCTTTACAGTACAAACGTGTTTGGTGCCTTGAACGTGGCCCGAGCGTTTCTTCCATACATGAGAGAGAAGAAGAGCGGCATTGTCATGTGGATGGGATCTGTTGGTGGATGGCGGTGAGTTCATAGCACTTCAATCAGCTTCCGCTTTCGGGTGATAACCGTCACTGTCGACAGGTCTGTTCCTTACGGAGGGCTTTACGCCACAACAAAATGGGCGTTGAGAGGTACTGCAAACTATCTCGGATAGCAACACTTCACTGATCTACTTTCAGGGATCTCGGAGACGTTGCACGATGAAATATCGCCTCTTGGGCTGAAGAGCATTTGCCTCGACCTTGGGTACTTCCGAACATCATTCTTGGGAGACTCACAGAGAGGGCCTCCGGTATCTCGCATTGCCGACTACCAGCCCTTGACGGAGGCTGCTGAGGCCCGTTTCCAAGGTGTGTATAGTTGGATCTTCCTAAAACTGTCTTTCCACTTAGAGTGTTTCATTTTACAGCTTATAATGGAAAGCAACCAGGCAACCCCGCGATTGCCGTCGAACTGTTGGTGGATCTCGCTCACGGAACGGGAAACATCAAAGGAAAAGAGTTCCCAACCGCGATTAATCTTGGATCAGACTCGTATTCTGTGGCAAAGAAAGCTTCACAGGATGCTCTCGCCCGTCTTGAAGAATGGAAAGAGGTTTCATACAGCACGGATTTCGAGCAGCATTAGGAAATGTGGCTGCTGTTGCTAGGGTTTCAACCCTCCCTTGTCCCCCTGTTTCAACCATGTACTTGCTGTATGTTCTCAACCTAACGGAGAGTTCAGTTTCCGTCCAATGCAAAACATAAATCGACGTCATAGAACGACCGCAAGCGATCAGAATTGGGTTGACGTCATCTGTCAGCGCACGAGCCCACGAGTCATCTGGCGCGCTGCTCTCACATTCCTCTTTCGCTTTTTCCACATCCACTGCATTCACTGCCCTCCAAGTACCCAGTTTATGAACATGCTTAAACCTATCTTTCAATTGCGATCTTTCTCTGCCACTCGCTCAAGTCGGTATAGCTGCATCGGTCTAGCCAGCTCTAGGCTTCTTTCCTCCAAAGCAAAAGGCAGTTCCAGCCACACCCCCGACTCATACGCAAAAGACGACGTAGACCCAACTCCTCCGAAAGACAGCACCATCTTTCGTGTCGATAACAGCGGGTCCGAAACTTCGCAAAAGCCCTATGAGCCGTCCACTGGCCAATGGAGTCGAGCAGGCGCCCAAACTTCGGAATACGAACATTCACGAAGCAACTACACGACGGAAGGTAACAAGGAAAAGGGCTCTGAAACACCTAAGCAAGATGAAGGTCCGAAGGGCAAATCTCGGGCAGGGCGAGCGTAATTGGGTTGATTGACTGAAGTACGTAGAATCTACCTCACGCAGAGCTAGTTCCCATATTGACCGAACACGAAGACGGACTCATGCGTCACTTTGTTGGCATTCGTGAAGCTTGTAACACTATCTTGTATTTGTAAACCATCAATCCGATATGTCGAGTTGAGGTTCCTTGGGATAATGACCATCTTCGTTTCCAAGACGGGGATGTGGATGTACGATATGGCCCGCAAAGGACTGAACGAACCGCCATATCAGTGGCTTTGCGAGACTGCGTAGAGCTAAGGGCCTATATCTTCGTTCTCATCGGGCGACGCTTGTTGGACTCAAATGATGATGTGGCGATGGACACGTCTTCGGGACGGACCTCATTGGGCGCCTCAGAGAGCGACTTGGCCAGCGAATTCAAGGAGACCCGGTGGTAGCACCTGTACTTGAACCGGAATATACAGCCGACTTTGTGCTGCCGTCGATTTGGTCCTGCGCATTGACCGTATGGTCAAGGCTCTACTTATCGTATATGTCGTCGACCCGTGAGTCTTCCAGAACTTCGGCAAATCGTCTTGAAGCGGCACCTGCCGCGATCAAACGGCATGGACGCGGTCACATGCCACACATCAACTTGAACCGGTTCCGATTGAGGGTCCGCAACCATCTTCGCTCTTGACCACCACCACCTTTTGAGCCTCGTCGCTACGAACACTTTGACCTCCCTCCACGCTTCTACTCTAAGCTAGTGATAGTATGGAATTCTTCCATTCCACGTCCTCCGGATCGATGTACGAATTGAGTACCGCCGAAGTTCACCGCGTAAGAATGCGTAGTCTGGTTTGCGAGGAGCTGGGAGCATCGGTCCAGGAAGCAGATAGCTCGTGGCTTGACTCTCTATACTGTGACATCTCTCAACCGTTAGCGATAGAGGAGTATTTGCATGGGGACCACGAATATTGTCGAGGAAGGTGGACGAACATCCCGGCTGCCCCAGCAACCATATCCGAACTCCATGACCCGTTCTGTCGACTTATCGACTCAATAGCTCAACATCTCTCACCGGCTGGTGTATCTGGCACTCGAGAGATCACCATCATCCGAATGAAAGAAGAAGAGTCCAGGGCCGACCTTGTTATCAGGGCGACCGGCCCCTCATTCTCTACTCTATCGCCCTCATCTGTAGAGTTCTCCAACGTTGCTGCCTGCATCAGCGTTAGGCTGGACTCAGAGTCGGGTGAGGTCTGGAGCCATCTCGCGCACTTAAAAGATTGGGCCAAGTACGCTGATTCTTTTCTTCACTTTGAGTGCCAGCTACTTACATCTGTTGCAGGAATATCTTTATCGCACAACCAAATCGATTCTTCGTTCGCTGCATGGTTCTCACCGAGAGTCAAGGCCAAATATTTCACTTTGATCGAAGTGGGGTGCAATACACTCGTCTTTTAGACATCCACCGAGAACCAGAAATCTTCGTTCGACTTATCCTTGGATTGCTCACTACCCGGGAGCGCGTACTGGGCCTCGACGATACAGTTCAATGGACTACCTCTCCTAACGGAGAGAGAGTGAGCGGCTTCGTGAAAACCGTCGGACCCAATGCAGTTCCAGTCACGTACGAGCTAGTTGTGGCGGAAAAGCCACTCTTCCGCAGCAACCTTCTCGGCCGTGGTACCACATGCTGGACTGCCAAGAACGATCGAGGGGAGACGCTCATCATCAAGGACTACTGGGTCCTCGAGTCTTCGGACGGCAATCAGTCATCCGAGTTCGACCTTCTCGAAGAAGTCAAAGGGCTACACGGAATTTGCCAGATGATCTGTTACGAGGACAATCGCGCCCAGACCCGTGACTTCCGTGGGGACACGTCAACATTCACTCAAGCCTCCTTCCACAATCGGAGAAACATTCGAATTGTCATGAAAGCTTATGGTCCTTCGATTGAGAATTTTACGTCGATCGAACAGCTTCTTGGTGCACTACGTGATGCCATCGCAGGTGAGTATCAGCAACTCCTTCGCAGTCCGCGACAAAATTCTGACCTCAAAAAGCACACAAATTGTTGGTCTCCAGAAAGATTGTTCACCGCGACATTTCTCCCAACAACATCCTACTCAGAGGCAACGGTATGGATCAAGGTTCTCGATCAATTATCATCGACCTTGACCACGCTCTGCGAACCAATGGATTCGCCTCTGAAGTTCGCGCGGACTTCAAAAAGGTGAGCCATCCTATTCCGTTTTTTTTGTTCCAGCCCTTACGGTCTCGTCGTTAGGGAACACGCATGTTCCAGTCGGTGATGTCACTCAAAAGCTACGACATGGAGACAGAGGCAGAGTACATCCCCCTTTACGATTACCTCGATGATTTAGAAGCATTCTTTTGGGTTTTGCTCTACCTCATTTTATCATTCAAACCCAACGGGGAGCCAATACCTTCCAAAGGTTTCCGCGAGCGTACTTTGCGTGGCTGGTCCCAACTTGGACCTGATGTCGCCCACGACTTCAAATGCTCTTTCCTCATTTCATCCAGCAACATCCTCATAATGCGCAAGACCATGGATCCTGGATGGCAGGTTATCTTTGACGACTTCTTTCTTGGATTCCGTGCCTTCGTACGGGAGATCGTCGACGAGAAGGAGTCGCTGGTTTATACCAGCCCCACCGTACTCCCCGATGGAACGCTCGCTCCGAATCGTTTTGAGCCAATTCTAACCAGGATTGACGATCACTACCACCGTGTTCTCACCCTGTTTGATGAGGCTTTAGCCAAGGTCGCCGGTTCTATCCCCACGTCCACACCATCCCCGTCGAAGAGTCCTTCCGATTCAGTGCAGTCGGCTTCGACACCAACCTCTCGTTCCCCCTCGACACCCATTTCCAGCTCCAATTCTGTCGCGACTTCGGCTACTGCAGTTGAACCGGTCATCCCTCGCTTGGATGATCAGACTGTTTCTGCGCCCGCACCATCCTCGGCTCTCAAACTTTCAGCATCGCCAGGCAGTCCTTCGTCATCATCCTCGCAGCGAAAACGGCGCTGTGAGGAGGCTGAACTCGATGATGAACCACAGCAGGAGTCGAAGAGAAGATGTCCGCCCTGTAGGCGACAGTTCCGCGGGATTCTGGATTCTGCGTACCAGTTCTGTCGTACCTTACTATTCCAGTGACGTACTTCTTGGACGATGTTTTATTTTATCTTATCTACTTTCTTCTGAGGCTTTTTAACTACGATATGTACCCCACCCGGACCTATGAGATACCCTGTTTGTTCATGTGTTCCTTCCCAATCCCAAGATATCTTTTCGTCGTCGTGCTTCATCCTAGCCCATCGGCTCAACTGAGCTTTTGGTGAGTTCGGTTTCGAAACATTCACGCTCAGCGTGCTGTGCCAACCAAATGAGCCAGTCCACATCATCCAGGCATTCGCGGCCGAACGCTAGTGTGGGGCCCACCTCGCTCTTCTGGGCAGCACTCACTCTCTCACCACCGCTTCCCGGTTGTGTGCGTTCTTGCGCACGGGTACCCTTTCGGACACAACTCCGTGGTCATTCGGGGATTTGTGTTGTGTTTACCATTGACAGCTGCCACTGACACTGCCTGTTGTGTACCTTCCCAACCAATGCTGCCGGATTACGACAAGTCCTCTGCTTCTTTATAAGAAATGTCGACCGCAAAACTGGTTGACTCGATGTACCCATAATTCCCCCCGTCCGTCTACTGCAGTGCTAGCCCTCCATGCTGAGACGACCTTCAAATTGCCCCATCTGCTTGTTGCCAAGAGCGAGGGCTCTCAACGTGGATTTATGGTGCTTTTACTGATAGCGCTCATGCACACACCCTGTCTTCTCACACCGTTCTGCATAACCTGACATCTATTCTGCGTATAGGGAGCAGAAACCGCGGGCTAGAGGAAGAGTGGTAGCGGAAAAGGGACAGTTCTCTTAGGTCAGGCCCCATCGAGAGTTTCACCAGCTTTCCGCTGTCACTCCCGTCCCATCCTCTTGCATCTCATAGGGAACATTCGGCATTGACCCTCATCTCTACAAAACATCCGACCCAAGAGCGTCAAGCTCGCTGCTCGGGCCACCGCGATACATTTCAACCCCGTTGAAGCAAGACTTGAACGAACTTCAAGGGTTACATGATAGACGCAAGTAGCTGGGAGCCGGAGACTTCGGGCGCACGCGCGAGGAACCCAATCTACGAGCTAGCAAGCGACTATGCTAGGTACACACCATACCCCACATTCGTTCATCAGCATATACTCGTTCGCCCACGAAGATCAGGTCGTCGATCTCAAGTCGGACATGGTCGGGGACACGCTCGGCGAGTGGGAGATGGACGGAGAGTTGGATTGGAGGCGGGAAAGCATAGGTTGAAGGTGAGTAGATTCTTCGTTGAAGTACTATATTACGATTAGGTGTCGTGGACTCGTGTAGGTCCCCGAGCTACTGCACTTCGTGGATCAGACCACTGAAAACGCTAAGCCACACGCGCGTAGTATGGCTGAGAGGGAAGGAATGCAGAAGTTAGCAAGTATTTACATTGAGACGGGGATGGGTTGAGTACACCGCATGTACAAACATTCTCTTCGTGAAACATCCCATTTCATCTCCATACATATGAGATCTGACCCTCGTGGTATGCCATTTGCTTGCGATCTGAGTCTCCCAATTCAAGCACTTTAGGCTGGTGAGTACCTGCCCCATGCTACGAAGTAAGGTACCCACAAGGAGGCTAAAAATACTGCGTCGTTTGGATCTCGGAGGCTTAGCACTTGACACTGCCCCAGAGTCAAGCCACGAGGACGAGGCGCCCCAGATGCGTAAACGCTAGATTGACAGCAGGGCAGCGTCTGGTTAGCAACCTGATTGTGTACACTGCTCATGCGAAAGCTTCCTCGAAGGTGGCTGAATCCAGATTGGATGACGCAAACAAGATGACCTCTGGCCTGTAGCTCGAAGGAACGGCGGAGAAGTAACTGACTTCCAGACTAGGCACAAGGAACAACAGTGAGTCGTCACCGGCTACTTCGCGTAACCTCGCTAGTCCCAGTGCCCACCTCACCCATGGTCGGCCTCTACTGGCACTGGCGATAACTCTAGGGGCCAGCGTTGACACTCAGGATGCCTCCTCATGATAGCAGGACATATCTCGACACACTATTGCTGAAATCACCTGTGTTACTCTGATATAACACTGTGGGTCGCTTGAGGTGGCTTGGTATAATATCGCAGCGTTTGCAATTGACATCCCCGAACGGTCTGCTGTACCGATCGACACGAGGATGTACACAACGATCTGCATGGGCAGGCACACAAGCGATCTTCATGCATGACGATGTACACCGAGGTTGTGTACATCAACTTTAAATATGATGCTCACCTCGAGAGCTTGGGCTTCTTCCGGTGATTTAGCCCGCCTTGCACTTAGCAACGCCTGCTTATTGTGCCTCCCCACGTCTGTCGGACCCAATGAACGCGTCACCCGCTTGTAATCGAGGAGTTGTGCAGAATCCTACGTAAATAGCAACTGGGGTCAACCGTCAGAGTGCTGTAAATGAGAGCCCCTTTCGCATGCCTATCTTGTCCTCGACATCGATTACCTGCGAGCGCCTACGAAGAACGCGTCCACATACTGGTGCTTGTGTATCATTTCGCTTTCGTGGTGTACTAGATCCGATCAATAAACACCTCTCGGAATGAGCCACACGAAATGGAGGGCTGACTCTTCGCGCGAATGGAAGGTAGTTGATGTCAACCAGAAGAGTTCCCGGGGTCTGGAGGATACGAGCGGTTGCAAGAAAGCGGACGTGTCGAGGAGCTGAAGCTTGGGTACCTAAGCCTCTTTGACCAAGGCACTTGTGCCTTCTCAGGCGGGCTGGAAGCTCTAGATAAAGGTTAGATAGCGGATGTACCATAGTGACATTGGCCATGATCACTTACGACCAGAGCCTTCTGATCGCATGGTGGGTTGCGCGGTATCTCCACATTCCAGGGTTTCAGGTGGGGAAAGCCACACGCCTATTACTCACCAACGCCCTGTTTGCTTGCTGTGGCAGCGAAGACGTCGGAATCTTGTGTATGGCCTGTAAAATGGAGAGAAAGGTAGGTGGACTAGATATTGGCAGGGTGAACCAAACGGAGACAACATCTGAGAACCGTAGGAGATCTCCTTGTGTGGAGAGGCCCACATTCGTCTGTTTGAGTGCAAGAGAGGAATCGAGGAAACGAACCGTTGCGATGCGGCATCGAGCATAGAACGTCGTTATCACGTGTACACTAATGGTTCTCACCGATGAGTTGATTATTCCCTTCTTCGAGGTGACCTTTAGACCAACTTCAGACCGCCGCCAGCATTGAGGATGTGCAAACCAGGGAAAAGCCCGCTCCTTAGGTTCAAGTTGCTCCCAAAACACTCAGTTGCGACAGGCAAGCCACGATTAAGACGTGTGGCTGTTCAACCTTCGAAATTGGAAATGACGATCGATTCACGCTTGTAGGCGCGTTTTCGTCGTAGCAATATTGTGTGTCTTAACAGTAGCGTAGAGATCTGAAGAGCATCTTGTGTGTCTGAAAGCAAATGGGGACGAATTCTCCTGTATATAAGCAGGAAGAAAGTAGCAGCAGGTCCCTCATCTGCTTCGTTTGCAATGCCCCCCAGCCGAAGTGCCTCTCTCTACTACTCTTCTCGCGCTAACACCTCCGCGCACCCCCCTCCATCATCCTACTCATATTGCACTCAGCTGGCGCATCCGATGCACGATCAATCATCCTTACCTTCGCATTCCCCAAACACCTTACCTGCCTTCCATGGCACCTCTCCATCATCAGCCTCCCAAGGCAGCCCTCCATTACCCTCTCGGGGAACCTATCTATCATCGAACTCCGGGACCACCCACCAATTGCCATATTGCCCGAATCCATATCTATTACCTCCCGCTAGTACTCCCAGCGGTCCTCACCAGCGTCATCGCTCTTTCCTGAGACGAGTTCGCGAAATTTGGAGATCATTATTCCCCAGGGTGAACGACTCCTGAGCTATATCGCTATGTCACCCACCCCTCTCTCTCCACATCCTTTCGACAATTGTCAGCTGTCTTTTCGTCATGCCCTTCTCGTTGTCGGGTCTCGCGAAGTCGCGCATGTGGAAGTCGGGGACTACTTAGACATCTTTTTTTTGAAAGTCATGCATTTATCATCCCACGCGTTTCGTATTCATATTCGTATTATTCAGTGCATCTGTATTAGTAGCTCTCTCGCCCTCTTTCTTTCTATTCCCATCCCCAACTTCTAGACTAGCTACCATTCATCAATTTCACGGACCCTCGCATATCTGTGTTACTCCTTCCACCTCTCATTTTGTTTGTTTTTTCGTTGTTTTTCGTTGCATTTGTAAAGATAGTTCAATTTCTACGAGACGTACATTCAACGCAATTGTCTGACCATCCCAGGGCGGGCTAAGTAGGCTCGGCTAATGAAGTCAGAGTATTCCTCTGTCATGACGAAAGGTATAGTTTCCAACGTATCGAAGAGTGATGGTGCCTCCATGGTGAGCAGCTGCTTCCATAACGAGGGGTCTCTGAGGATTACGAAGTGGACAATCTTTGTTGAGTAGTACCACATCTTTCGCGATCGAGTCAGGAGCTGCGCGACCTTGTAGATCTCTTCCGCCCCAGGGCGCGGAAAAACAGCTTCAGGAAGCGGGTTTCCCTGTACCAGTCTCAGCCAAAGCCAGTCCTCGATTAACGAGAACGCGCGGTAGCTGACATCTAGGTTGATGTAATACACACCAGGTCCCGGCTGCTGCTCTAGAAGATCTGCGATACTCGCAACAGGACGACTGGCGACCACAACCCGCAGCATTCCGCGCCCACTTTCCTGAATCCTCCCCAGTTCCAGCATAAGTTGATCGAGAAATGATGTTTGATAAGTGGGGGACATGAGATGAAAGTCCTCGAGCAGAATGAGAGGACCGTAACGGAGAGAAGGAAAGGCAGCTTTCCACAACTGCGTAAGGAATTCAATCACTGCGCCACGATGGGAGGACAAAGCCTCCTCAAGATCAACGACCCGAGCAAACTCCTTCACCCGGGAACCGCAAGGTTCTTGAGTCGTTGGATGCACCACCTGTTGGAGGTTCGAGAGTGTGAGACCCCTTCCATCGAAACTTGGCCTGACTACAATCACATATGGGTCCACATCGGTTCGCAGGTGAGTGAGCGCGAATTTGAGTAACGACGTTTTGCCAGAATATGGAGACCCCAGTATGAACCCAATCTGGACTCTTTCGATGTCGATGTCGGTCTCCAGCAAATCCCTTTCGAGTTTGATCCATCGTGAGGAGAGAATCTGCCCCTGATTCTCAATACTCGGCGCCAGGTTGGTTCGGGAGTATTCATCGTCAATTTCATCCCAGCTCTCGGACTCCACCCATTCTGCCTGACGGCGTATTAGGTCAGGATCCTTGCATACCGGGCGCCGGCGTGCCTTCATGATGATGTCGGTAAGATTCGATAGGAAGTTCGCTATTGCAGAGTTCTTCGAACAACCAGTAAGCCTGATTGGAAGGACAGGCACATGAGTTCAACTCACCGGGTCCAGTTGCTCGAGAATGTAACGAAGTTTGTCGACGCAAACAACGGACTGAAGGGTAAATAGCTCCCAGGCGTCCAGTTGGTCGATGAGATTCTCCCAAACGCGCAATTTCATACTGCAAATCAGCGTCACCACCTCGGGACTGAAGTCCGTATCCTGAAGAAACGGTGTCCAATACATGAGGGCGAATGTCAGAGCAGGGTTGTCCGCGTTATTGAGGATCAACGCTTGATGCAAATCTATCATTCAGTCGAGATCAATGCAAAATGAAACGTGGAGAGGGCCAGGACCTTACCTTTCGGCGTAGCAGATATCAAATGCCGAGTGCAAATCGTTGAGATGGACGTCGCAATTGCGGTGTAGGTGACATGAAGATCTCCGGAGCGCCGGGGGTCACAGATGAAATCCCCGAACGATTGATGGTGAAGGTTGATATCCTCAATGGTGTAAACGTGACCACCGTAATCTTGAACCATCACGACAGAGCGCAAATCACCTAAGAGGCGTAAAATGCGACCGTGCTCGAGGAACAAGAAATCCTCCGTGGTACGTAACGATGATATCGTTGGCTCAAAACCATACAGCAAGTAAAGCTGGCCAAGGAGGAGGAGCAGATCATGGGCCCGACTGCGGGTGTCTTGACCTGGGAATGCTTTTGCAGCTGCGGTCAAGACGATGTTCGTATACAGTTCGTCGAGGGGGCGGAAAGGGGAATTTTCGTGGTAGTTCCTCGGACTGTCGGCGTCAGGACGCTCCTCTTCCGGAGAACACCACTCGATGACCTCCTTCAGTCGCGTTCTAGGATCATAATATCTATTGTCCACATACTTGAGGGCCGTGGCAGCGAAAATGAACTGACCAGAGGAGTTGACCCGGATGGTCGATACGTCTATGGGTGACGGCCAGCTCGAAGCAGAAACATGCGGGAGAAGATCAGCCCGAATTCGACAAAGTTCCTCCCGGACGTATCGCTCTATGTCTTCTTCAGCATTGTAAGACCTGTCCAGCTCGAGATGATAAGCGAGGCTGGAAACAGCGCCACCCAGTGCGAGCCGAATAGGGAACTCAGGTCGGGACGAGAGTACCACACGAAAAGGCATTTCGGGATCTGAGCCAAGGTTATGGAATAGGCGAATAACCTCAGCCTGATTCTCGTCTGACCCACACTCGTCCAGCCCATCCACCACTATGCAGCAATTGGAACCTTGAAACGCCGCAGTTCGCGACGCTACAACTGGCCTGCGGATGAGTTCCTCGAGTTGAGAGGCGAGGGAAGCGGAAAAGATGGCGGGGTTCCCTTCTACGGCTCCAAGGATGAATGGACGGATGGTCGGATACCAAGAGGCTATCTGAAACGCAAGAGTCGTGACGAGCTTGGAGCAGCCGCTACTACCGCTCTTAGCCGTGCGTTGCTTGTGGTCGACTGTGCTGTTATCGTTGAGCGTCGGCGTGACGAAGTACGTGGCAACCAGTTGGCCGTGGGGATACAGCCTTTCAGCCAACGTTTGCATGACTGTTGTTTTACCAGTACCAGTGGTTCCAGTGATGATGAGGAGGGGTCGTTGGTGGGAGTTGTCATGTAGCCAATGCATGATATCTTCGAAGACGGCGACCCTGGTATTGGGGTGACAACGGGGAACGTGAGTCCTTTCCGCCGAGTTGAAGACGGCTCCTAACAAAGATTGCTGTTTCAGCATGTCGAACGCTGTAAACGGAATCGGTCGCAATCTGTCCCAGTTTCTCGAAGGAATAGGTATCATACCTCGAGAATCCATCGTCATCGTATGATTGCCCCGATACTGTTGAGGAAAGTGTCCAAATGGCTGGGGTATGCGATCGGCGTTGTGCAAAGTCCACTGCCCCACTGAAACGCTAGCCCTTGAGTACCCAACGCTGTCCCAATGATCAAGCTGGTGAACGTACTTTCGAGCGGTCGTGGATCTGCATGAGCGGCGTCTCTATCTATACTTTCCTCTTGAACACAGAGCAAAATACGCCATACTCTGGTGCAGAAAAAACCCAGAACCATACCGTTGGCAAGGAAAGGCGAGGAAGAGAGCAAGAACACAGCATCTATAAGTACTGCTGATTATACGTGTGAACACACCTTTTCCCAAAATACACAAATGGGACGCGAGGCGCGACCTTTTGACATGATGTGGGCGACGTTTGGGAGTCAGGCGAGCCCACATTGGGCCCACACCGCAGGCAATAAGGGTAGAAGCAGTGGTGCAGTGAGGAGCACCACATGCTGTCACGGTACGTTCAGAGTCTCCAGGCCGAGAATGAAACAATGCGCAGCATCCGTGGGTTGCAAATACGCAGGGCTCAATGAAGCAGGAAACGTACTAGTACCAAAGCATATTCAAGAAAAGTACTATCTGTGGAGCAGGGAATGGTGTTCGTCACCGAAAAACTTGTATCAAGCCCGATCAGTCATATGAATTTTCGCAAACGAGCGGTAGTGTACATACCACCAACGAAACCGTGATGCCTCAGGCGGGCTCCAATGGGGACGTCTGCGTTGGTCATCGCAACGTTATTGAAAAGCGCTCGTCGTGGGAAGGGAAGGCCATAATCGATTCATCCATCATTGTTGTTTAAACGATGGTTTACACGAGATCAATGCGAGCGAGCGATCGAGGAGTGACAGAGCCGCGGCCCTTCTGCCCCAGCGGCGAACGCTCGGACCGCACGAAGACATCAACCGTCGCACGGACCAAGGGACCACAGCCATGACGGCCGCCACTCTGGATTGAGTGGACCGCTGGAGACCTGTCTCCCGTGCTGCTAACAATCAAAGCAGCGGAAGAGGAACTCTTCCCCCTTTCGGTTTGGAGCTTCAGGGAAGGTAGTACCCCTATGATGCCCCAGCTGTACCCAGAGGTAGAACTAGGGCGTGCAAGGACTAATGATATCCAGGAGTACAAGATGATCGATGCTAGCTCCAGTTGTTAACGTTTTGCAGCCCCTTTCGACCAACATACTGCGCTAAATGCCGTTGGTAGCTGAAAACGGCAAACTTTCCACACCGGGTTGAGAAATGCTGCAATTGGTTGAAGATAGTTTCAAGCAGGTGAGGTTTTAATAGATCACTATCTTCCTGATTGTTCATTCTTGCATCGTACACGGGCAGTCAATCTCCGCGTAGGCGAGAGCTATCGTGATGAGGAAATCTCAACAATGTCTACGTTTGTCCTGTGGAACAGCATCCAGCAATGGCCTAATATCGTCCTTGGTAAATGAGATTGTCACTCATTGACAAACTCTACATCTGACTCTGCTTCGGTGGAAAAGAGAACCTATGACTGTAAATGAGCAGATGACTCCCAAGCTCCAAGTACAGCATCAGCAGAACCAGTAATCGCGACCATTCACGGGAGAGGATTGTGACTTCGACAGGCTGAGCATTCATTCGTTTAATGAATCCAACTTCCTTATTCCCTCGTGTCCCGGTTGATTTCATTGATGCTGAACGTCGTTTTAGTGAAATCGGAGACATGAACGCACTCGATCCCGCACCCGTATCCAAGTTGGTCAATAATCTACAGCTCGTGCTTCACCTGAAGGATGAGGCTCGACGAATACGAATGTTCGGATGACGGGCCGTACGGCTTCCTGCCCAAGAACGCCGGAACAGCCGAGGTGAACGCCGGGACGCGCACTTCTGGGCAGAATCTGTTCAATAAGCCTAAATACCAAGGTGAGATGTCGCCGGAAGTAGTGGTACCCATCGAGGAGTCACCTGAAACCCCGAACAGCCATAGATAATCGACTTTACCGAATAAAACGGTGTTCTGTCGTCTTACTACAGTGCGGTCTTTGCCCTGCGGTGGGTGGGGTGCAATCCCGGGAAAATGCAGTGAGTGGGTCACTTTGCCTTGTTTTCTTTCAAGTCCCAAAGTATTCAGGTGTTTCGGTAAACTATTCTCCATATCACATCACAATGTGGCTTTCATTCGTGGATGAGAGTGACCGAGTTGGCCTTTTACACCACCCCACCTACAGCTTTCCCTCGCAAGCGCTGTTTAAGCTCTCATAGCGGGATTCCGTGAAGATTGCGGAGCGCGAAGTGAGATAAGAACATGTTCTGAGTTGATGACGTAGTTGTAAGCATCGTTTAGCCAGGCACAGTAACCGAGCCCGAGTAGCCATACCTGGATAAGGATCGACGAACGAGGTACCTGGCCTCCCATTGCCACGTAACTAGCAAACTTTGGGGCAATTAATCATCAGAAATAACGAATATCCACTGCGTTATCATTACAAGTTGGATGAGATTGGCGAAGAGAAGACAAGAGGCACAGGAATTGTTGATTATTCCGAGGGTCGCTAATCATTGCGCTCCCGTCTGAGCATCGCGGATCATCGTCCGTCTCAGGCTGTAGGGAATTCCGAGTGCCTTTTCATTATTTGGGGAAATTTCTTTAGTGGGATGTCATCAGCTCACTGCCGTAGGCAACTGAGGCATGCATAAATACCCTCAATAAACGACTGGTGAGCAGCATCCAGCATTCCATTCCTCGTCTCATTCCTCAGCTTCGCCATATTTACAAGTACATTCCATCCTCTGTGAAGCCAAATGTCTCACACATCCAATCCCTTTGGCCAGTGGAGCACGGGCCCTCACTCTCCGACCTATGGCGCTCTACCTCCTGCGCCAGACGTTCCCTCCCCAAACATGATTACTCTCCGCTTCAGACCCAACGGAAATTCGACCAATCCCTTAAATTCTATCGTTCAGACTGAATCTCAGTCTTACTTTAGTGTTTATACTGCTATTAACAATAGTGGGATCAGAACGACTACGTTCACTTCTGCCAACGACGGAGCACCATTCGCCACAGTCGAATGGGTTGATCCGCCTTTCGTCACCATTAGGCACGGAGTACCTAGACAAGACGCTACTAGATGGCTCATGTTCTCTCGCGATAGAAGGTTCGCATTTACCTTCATTTCTTTATTTGTGACGATCTTAGTAACGATGTCTTGTCATTCTTTCGGATTCCTTGTTTATAGCACTGCGGCCCTTGGGATAGGCCCTGAATTCTTCATTTGGGTGCTCAGACAACGATCCATTGACGTACGCGTTTATTGCCACTTCGTTTCCGAGTTGCCAAAAACCTAGATCTTTCCCCCCTTTTTTTAGCTTTATAGATCGGCTTCTGACCCACCCGAAAGGCTGGGTCTTTTGTATTGGAGCACCACCTTCAATTGCTTATGCCTTGATCTTCACGTTTCTCTACTGCAGAAGCCCGGCGCCTTGGAGAACTTTGTCGTCGCTGCCGCGCTGTTGCAGTCTCACACCGAGCGCTAGGGCTCATGTCAGTAGATATTTATTGCTTGCGCAGTCTGACCGCATTACCTCCGAGATGACTGTCGAGCGCTCGTTTTGTTCTTCTCTCATCGCTTTGTCCTCCATGTAGTGTATTTATGTCGGACTTCTTATGATGTATCTTATCAGCCCTCGATTGAGCTTAATGAATGACATAACTTTGTATCAGATGCCGTATGTAAGGTGACTTTCAGCCTTCAACCTTTCTGATCAGAACGAGGCGGTGATTGAGCCTGGCGGCCGCCCTGTCTCCAAATATGTCCACCCCGACGCCGAGGCGGTGAGCGCATCACTCTAGCTCCGATCAATATGTCAGTCGTGACGATGGATGATTTGTTTGGGGTCAGGGAATCAGGGACCGTCCAGGACCGCCCTTGCTCCTGAACCTGCCAAGGTGGTGGCGGTTGCTTGCGGGAACGTGTTCTTCGGTATATAACCAGCACGTCGAGATCCTGCAACCTTCAAGCGACGTTCGCCTCTCTCTCATCTCTCCCCAACATTTGGATCTCTCCTAACTTTCGATCGCCCTTGACCACGATGTCAGTCGACCCAACCGTAGTTGCGAAGAAGGCAGGAAATGGGTACTCGTACAACCATGTTCCCAAAAGGTCGGACGCTGAGTACCGTGGAGAGCCGTACCCCAATGCTCTCGTCCAAGTGGGGCAAGACGGCGGCGTGTGAGTGTGGTTCGTGCTGGTAGACTAAAACGACAAGTAACTGACCATGTTTGCACAGTCTCTCGCCTCTCACGCTTCGTGAATTGACGATGCTACGATTCATGAATAAGGTTACGGATAAACCTGAATGGACGACCAAGGTACTCTCTCCCGTCCTTACTACGTCGTAAACCTGGTACTAATGACTCCTTTCGCTTGCAGGTATTCGACGAGACCATCATCGCCAAATGGAAAGAAGAAAGCGTCAACCTCTCGGACGCCTCAACCTCCACCGAAATCTCAGAACAAATGTTCTCCTACTGCATCTCAGAGCTCCAACATCTTTCGAAGAAACACGCGGACGCGCCCAACGGCGGTATCCGCGTCTTCAACGGAGACGTACTCAAATCCGACACCGCCGTCTCCGAAGAGACCAAACTGGCTTTACAGCAGACCGTCAAGCGGCTTCTCGAAGATGGCGTACCCGCATCAAAGAAAGACTGGCACCCGGGTTCGGACGGGAAAGTCCTCGATCTCGTCCACCCAAGCCTATTCCCCTTGATCTACGGCAAAAGCAAGATCCTACCTGTCGGTTCCCCGGCTACGACCCTCGAAGACTGTATTAGGCGGTGTGGAGAAGGGGAGGTCGTACCCGTTGAGAGCGCGTTGCCTCGGGCGAACGATGAGAATGCCTGGAGTGATAAATTCCAGTGGCTCCCATGCGAGGTTGCTATCACGGACGGGAAACCCAAGATACTGACGTACGTGAACAACCTCCACCCGGAAGTTCATAGGGAATTGTATCCCCTCGTCGAGGATATCATCCATGCGGCGATCCCACTCTGGGAAAAGACGCTCATACCTCTCAAAGACCTACGCAAGACGCCCAAACGTATCGACTACGATTTCTGCACTTACAATCCCGACCCGGAGTCGTGGCCCGAGGAGAAGCAGCTTCAGCAGGAAGAAGATGAAGATGAAGACGATTTCTACGATAGGAAGCAGGAGTGGATTGTGGAGACGAGGGTGGTGGAGAGACCTGAACCGGATGAACAGTTCAAGCCGGAGATTTTGGAGAGGAAGCCTTTGAGCTTCAAGGACAAGTTTGGGGATTTGCCGTTGCAGGTTATCGTCAAGCTTGCGAATATCGAGTTGACACCTGAGAAGCCCGAGTACGAAGGTGGGACGTGGCACGTTGAAGGGAAGAGGGTGCGTTTTTCTCTTTTCTGTCATCGGAACTTTATTGACGTACGTCTATCCAGAACGAAAACATTTGCGCGACAGCTATCTACTACTACTCTTCCGAGAACATCACCCCATCCTCTCTCGCCTTCCGCCAACAATCCGACGTCGAGTTCTTCAACGATTTCAATTACGAACAGAACCAACACGACTGGCTCGAGCCCGTATTCGGTTTCACCAACTCGAGCGATACCATCCAAGACGTCGGGGCCGTCGACACTCGCGAAGGCCGCCTCATCACCTTCCCCAACATCCTCCAACACCAAGTCCAACCCTTCAAACTCGCTGACCCGACTAAACCAGGCCATCGGAAGATCCTCGCTTTGTTCTTGGTGGATCCGAATGTTCGTGTGGTGAGCACCGCGGACGTTCCGTGCCAGAGGCAGGATTGGTGGTGGGATGAAATGTTGAAGGCCACTTCTTCTTCGTCGTCGTCGTCATCGTCATCGGCAAAGAAACCTTCATTCGCCGACGCCAAAGCGGGCGTCCACAAACTCCCAGCAGAGCTCCAAAAGATCGTGTTTGACGATGTGGAAGACTTCCCGATCAGTTTGGAGAAGGCGAAGGAGTATCGAGAGCAGTTGATGGAGGAACGGAAGAAGTTTGTGTTGAAGCACCAAAAGGACTTTGCGGCTGCTGAGATTTCGCTCTGCGAGCATTGATTACATAGGTTTTACTTGTGGACTTGGTTCCTAGATTGTTCGGTATATTCAGGGATTTATAACAGCGGGGTTTCATTCCTATGACGATTTGTCTGGGTGGATAAATTCGTGTGTTTGACCGACCCCCTCGTGTGCCTGCATGAGTTCATGTTGAGATTTATTCGATGAGTGCCCAAGAAATAACGAGGGCGACCACAATGGGCAGTACCTGGACAGTCGCGAAATACACGATCATGACTCAAGCTTGATTGACTCGACTACATGCAAACCATCGTACACGAACCCCAAGCACTCGCTCAACGCGGACGAGCAGAGGCGTTTATGTTTATTCGTTACCTGGCGAAGGCAAAGGCGATCGAGTCAGTGGACACTGGAGTAGCAACTAGACCACTCAGTGCTGGCTGGCGCCTCGGATAGCGTCGAGGGCGTCTGTCATTCTGGCTGGCACGCTGGGTGGCGTCGACTACATATATGTGCAGGTGAGGCGAGATCTAATCTAATCTGAAGTCCTCTCTACTCGCCGGTATCCTACTACAACACGACGCCCTAGCAGATGATTCGATAGGTGATTCTCTAGTTTCGTACGTACTCTCAGTTAAACCTCTCTAAAACCGCCCGTCTCCGCTCCTTCGCAATGAAAAAGTCAGTTTCCGTCTATCTAGATCAAACAAACGAGAGGAGTACTCAGTAAATACAGCAACTTAGGGGCCTACCGCGACACCAATTTAATGATTCAAACTCCGCCAACGAAACTTGACCTTGACCACAATCATCCCTAACCTCCTAAACCTCCTAAACCACCACCACCCGCACCACTACCACTTACCCATGTCCGAACCCAAAGAAGATCCCCTCATCATAATTCACTACTTCCTCTGCGAACCCAAAGGCTGGCCTCTCGGCATAAGCTCCCGAATCGGTATCCGTCCAACCCAACGCGTGTCCGAGCTCCAAGATGCGATTGGACGTGCGACGCAGAGGGTGGTGAGGATGTGGAAGGTACGCTTGCTCTAGACTTACGCTTGCTCTAAATTAAACTCGTTTGTGTGTTTCGTCGACTTGGGTACTGAATTAACTAACATAACTTGATATTACGATTATATTGGGTATTGCGTATTGGGTATGATATCAGCCCAACACGTTCCTCTCAAAAGACGGAGGAGGAGACCTCCGACGTCGGTTCAGAGGTGCTGGACCGTCTACATTTAGTGGGTTCTGTGTACCTCTGGATACGGAAGAGTATGGGATGGGAACGGTTGCTGATTTGTTTGGAGGGACGGGGAGTGCGAGGACGGCGTTGGTTGTTGAGGTGGTTGATTGGACACCTCCTCGTCCTCTTCAGCTTCCGGTGCGGGATGAGGGAAGAGAGGAAGGGGGAAGAGAGGGAGGTGATGGGATGCGGAAACGTACGTACATTTTTATCCATTCATTCAATCAATCATTCACTCACTCATCTCTTAACGGCCAGGCTCCAAACCCACCCTATCAGCAATCCACACCTCGACCACCCCCACCCCCTCCACCTACCTGAACTTCCAAAACGGGCCCACACCGATCCTGGACGGTCGGTACGCCACCGAGCGGAACGCTCTTGCACTCCCTATTGAGGTATACCACCCCGCTTTCGCCCATTTCCGCGCTCTCTCTCTCTCCCGGGATTCGGATTGGGATTCCACAACGAGAGATAGGGAATTGGACGTGGATGAAGATGTTGTAGCGTTGACGGTGAGACTCATGGACATTTCAGCGCGGATCGTGACGAGCGAAGAGGACCGGGAGAGCGCGCGTGAGATACTTAGTGAGATTTTGCAGGTGCCTCTTAGAGTCCAGAATGGAGGTGGGAGCGCTGCGGTTTACGACTTGGACACTAGAGGTACGGCGGCGCTTG
Organism: Candolleomyces efflorescens; assembly: GCA_027579765.1. Classification (NCBI taxonomy): domain Eukaryota; kingdom Fungi; phylum Basidiomycota; class Agaricomycetes; order Agaricales; family Psathyrellaceae; genus Candolleomyces; species Candolleomyces efflorescens. The sequence goes on from JAMZDL010000070.1 coordinate 122,711, forward strand.
CTATTATCGAGGAGAAGGCGGACTCGTTGGGCACGGAGGGTGATCCGTCTACTCAAGGCTCGTTGGCCTACATCCGGCACTGGACTTTGCCTGCACAAAAGGTTCCTAATTCCTTCCTTGCTTCCTTCCTTCCTCCTAGTGGCTCGCTCATCTTTTGACTTTTCATTCATTCTTTATGCTTGATTCTAGGCGTTACTAGAAACGACCTCCTGCCCGTCATTCATCATCTCCCTCGCAGGACCCTGGCTCGTCATCCTCGGCGCCGTGCTGACGTCCAACCCTATCGTCCAGCGCTTGACGGATTATATGTGGCTGGGCCAGAGCCGTGTGGTGGATGATACGTCTACACTGCGCTTAGCGCGGGTGTTTACTGCTCTGAGGCGGTCCGTGGGGGAGTTGCACCAATTCTACTGCAGCACACTCTCCAATCCTGAAGGGCCTACTAGTAACGATAACGATAATGCGCGGTTTTACCCCTACGCGAGGTCGTACATCGATAGCGCTGGTTGTACGAACCACCTTTCGTACACCCGACCGCTGGGATCCGCAGCGCCGACAGAGCGCGCAGCGTTCCTAGCTACGACCTCTACCGGACAACGCGTCGTCGTCAAATTTGTCGAGCGGTACGGCGCGGAAGCACACAAAGTCCTCTCTGCACTCAACCGGGCGCCCGCTCTCTTCTACCACGGACCCATCTACCCCACCGACTCACTCGCAAGTACCGGCTGCCTCCCGCGCAAGATGGTAGTAATGCAATACATCGAGGGTGAGACGTGCGAAGACGGTGTCTCCGACGAAGTCCGAGTGGCTCTAAAGGAGTCTGTGGGGTACTTGCACGCTCGGGGCCTTGTGCACGGTGATATTCGCACGCCGAACGTTATCGTTGAGAGGGGTGAGGGAAGCGAGGGGGGTAGGACGAGGATGTTGGACTTTGATTGGGCGGGGAGGGAGGGGGAGGTGAGGTACCCGCTGAGGTTGTCCCCGGGGATTTGGACGGGTGGTGTGGGTGATTATAAGCTTATTTTGGGTGTACATGATGTGGAGATGTTGGAGCGCTTGCCGGCTAAGTGAATCTAGTAGTCATCTGAAGATTCCGAACTTAGGGTGAAGAGACGGGGGATATGTTATTATGTGGAAGTGGAAGTGCAGAGCAGAGCAGTGGGTGTCAACCCCGAGAGGAGTTATCGTTTCTTCACCTAGTAGGCTTGGCCCGCGAAAATTCAATGGCCTCAGCTCCTCATACACAATCCCGACCTCCGGAGATTAAGACCGTGTCTACAGAATGAAAGTCTTGGTCTCTTTTCCTTCCTTCCTTGTGTCCGGGCCTCGCGAGTCCCATCTCGAGTTCTTGCTCGAACTCGTCTTTTTGCAGCTAGCCACTTACCTCCCTTCACACCAGTGTGTTGGTCTGGTATAGTCGGCTCCCGGACCCCCTCCCAACTCCTTCTTCCTCTAGGTTTTCTCTTTGATATTTTCAGGTTTCTATTTCTTTATCTACTTCTACTTCTATAATCGCTCTGGGATCTCACTCCCAACTTTGGAATTTAATCCCACTAGTGGGATTGAACATGTCACACGCCGACTCCATTGGCGTAGATTATCACTTTGATCATGTATCTATGCGTTACTTACTCTGGCCAAAACTTGTTTCTCTGTGTCTTCCTCTCATCGTTCCAGCTCTGTCATTACGAAACCGCCTGGACATCTTGAGCGTCAAAAACCCCGCAGCGAAGGGCACCGCATCAGTCAACGGACCGGGCCGCTCCTTCCATAGCGTGACTTGTGCATGACTCGCGCATGACCATGGAAAAGCTACGTGTCTCCACGCACCCTGCCACCCAAATATAGCACCTCGGCTCAACGTTCGGTTTGGTTCAACCACGTCAACCACTCCTCCTCCTCCTCCTCCTGCCTCTGTTCGCTGTTTCGGACATGCGACTTCTACCAGCTCTGCGGAGCCCTCTCCTCTTGGTCCTGCTGGTGCTCAGGAACGATGGGCTCTTAAGTGTATCTGCGGATCCTAGTGGGGCGGGTGGATTGTACCCGCCTGGGCTGCAGCCTATTATTAATCGAGCGAATGTGTTGCTCTCGACTGGGCAGTTTGGGGAGGCTATTAGAGCTTATTCCGAAGCTATAGGTGCGTCTCTCTTCCCACTCACTCACTTGCTTACCTTCTGCGTACTTACGAACGAACGAACGACCAAACAAACGAATGCGGAACGAACAGACCAATCACCCTCAGACTACCTCCTCTACTACAAACGCGCCACAGCGTACATGTCGATCCAACGACACCCCAACGCACTCGAAGATTTCGACAAAGTCCTCAGCCTCACTTCCAACACCTTTGACAGTGCGCACCTCCAAAAGGCGCGGATATACATGAAAGAGGGGCTGTTCACCTCTGCTCGGCACGCTCTCTCCACCTTTCTCGCTGCCAAAAACAGTGCAGGTGCAGGTGCGAAGTACCATGGACGTGAAGCGGAGGTGGATGAACTTGATAAGGATATAACGGAGGGGGAGAAGATGAGAGAGAAGGTGGAGAGGGAACGGAGGAGTCAGTTGTACGCTGCGTGTGTCGATACGGCGAATTTGGCGTTGAAGGTTGCGAGTCATTCGGTGGAGATTAGGACGTGGCGCGCTGAGTGTGCGTTGGCGAGTGGGGATGTCGAGAGTGCTGTTGGTGATTTGACGTAGGTGTCTTTATCCGTGGTTTCTCCTCCCTCCCTTCTTCTCTGCCTCTCTATCTACGCAAACTAACTCACTAACTAACATACCCTTTTACACAGACGATTATCACACCTCCTCCCATCCTCCACCCCACTCCTCACGCACATCTTCCGCCTCTCCTACTTCTACCTCCCACACCCCTCCCCCTCCTCCCTCTCCACACTCAAACAATGCCTGCACTACGACCCCGACTCCAAACCGTGTCTCGTCCTCCACCGGCTCGTCAAGAAACTCGATAAAGGGTTCGCTCAGCTCGAAGCGGCTTTGCAAAGTGAGGACTGGAAAGGTGTACTGAGGGTGCTGGTGGCGGGTGGGAAGGGTGGGGGTGATTTGTGGGAGAGGTGGGAGAAGGCGGTGGAGGAGAACGTAGGTGCCGGGCGGGAAGGGAACGTCTTACCTCTCGTACCTGCTTCGCTCTTATCTACCTCCGAAGACCCCCTTGCCAAGAAAAGCGGGAAGGATAAAGGGAGGAAGAATAAGAAGGAGATGCCACAAATCCACCTCCCCTCCCCTAAAACTCACTCACCTCAACACCACCACCTCCTCCGCGCGCTATGTAAGTCGTACACGCGTCTAGCGGACGTCGTACCGTCTAGTGCTACGTACGCCTCGGGAAGGGCGAGGTATTGTGCGGAGCTGTTGGAGTGTGTGGAGGATGATGTGGATGGGTTGGTAGGGAAGGGTGAGACGTTGCTTAGTACCAAGCCCACTAGTTCTTCCTCCTCCTCATCTAGCTCTTCCTCGTCCTCCTATTCTTCCTCTTCCAGTTCCTCTTCTGGTTCCTCTAGTTCCTCTAGCTCCTCTTCCACCGGTTCATCCTCCTCATCATCGTCGGAAAACGACGACCCCTCGGAAGAAAACAGACTCAAACTCCTCGAAGAAGCCGTCCGGATCCTCGAACGCGCCTTTGAAAAGACCGGGCGACAAGACCGGGACGTACACCGGCGCCTGGAGCGTGCGGTGGAGCGGTTGAAGAAGAGTAAGCAGAAGGATTATTATAGGATTTTGGGGGTTGAGAGGGGGGCGGGGGGGAGGGAGGTTAAGAGGGCTTTGTGAGTTGTTTTTCTCTCATCTTATTTCTCTACTCTTTTCTTTTCTTTTTTTTTTCGTTTTTTCTTCGGTCTTCGTTTATCGTGTCTCGTCCGTCCGTTTTCGTTCGTTCGTCCGTTTTCTGTTTTATTTTATTTTGTTTCGCTTCCCTTTCGAAAAAAGCAACCATACTAACCCCCTCTCTCCTCGTAAAGCCGAAAAGCAGCCAAACTAGCCCACCCAGACAAAGGCGGTTCAGAAGCCAAGATGGCAGCTCTAAACGAAGCGTACGAAGTGCTCTCCAATCCCGAGTTGAGAGCGAGGTTCGATGCGGGTGAGGATCCGATGGATCCTAGTAGTAATAACGGTTCGTCTTCCTTTCCTTCTTCCTCTACTCCCTCTATTCCCCTTCTTCCTTTCCCTCCCTTCTTCCTTTTTTCCGCGACACAAAAAAACACAACACGAAAAAGAGATGAGACTAACGCACCAACTAAAGGTTTCCCAGGCCAACAAGGCGGCTTCCCAGGCGGCCACCCATTCGCCCAATTCTTCCAACAAGGAGGAGGGTACCAAGGAGGCTTCGAGGGTGGGTTTGGGTCGAGGAGGTATGGAGGACGGGGTGGGGGACCTGGGGGGAGTGGGGGGTTCCATTTTACGCATGGGTAGGGGGGTTTTTGGGAGGGAGGGAGGGGTGTATGATTATTATAACGTTTTTGGATGTGGTGAGGACGATTGGGACGATGTTGTGGTATGAACGAACGAAGGATGGACGGATATGATACGTATATACAGTATATACATACACGCTGCTTTTTTTTGATGAGTTGAGATCGAACGACGTAGCGTGGCGTATGAGAGCCGGTTCACGACGAAGTTGTATCCAGTTGTATGTATGTATGTATGCATCTCTCCTACTCTACTTACACGTCCGGTTCCCTACGGGCGGTACGGTACACATTTCGACACACATACACATCGTAACTTTTTTGAGAATTTGAACGAACGTCGAATGTAGAGAAAAGCAGCGTAGAAACGGACGAGAATGGAATGGAAGACGTGGAGTGGAGGAGTGGACACCGGCGATGTGGGCGAACCGGAATGGAACGCTCTTTCCAACGACGTGTGCTTGGTGGGTTATTTCACGACGACGACGGCGACGGCGATAGGAATAGATATCGGAGTTGCCGAGGCATTTTGCCGAGGGTACATTACAGTGTCGAAAAATGCCAAGCTTTTTCCCTCCCACGAACCGGCTGATGGCGGCGCAATCATCGGTCTGTGAATATTGGTGATTCAATCATACTGCCGCGTGCTCCCGAGCAGTAGACTTTGATTTCCGCCGTGTTCCCCACCATCGGCTCCTGCAGACCATGCAAAATGCCTCGGGCACTGCCGCGCGCCAGCGTCGGCCACTTGACACAGGTATACATACATACATACATACATATACATTGGAACCTTTAGAATCGGGGTCGTGTGGGCGAACCGGAATGGAACGCACGGTTTCCAGCGACGGGTGTTGTTGGCCCATGAGTTTTATAACGACGACGATGATGACGACAGCAGATACATACAAACATATTTGCAGACATACATCGGAACCTTTAGTCAAGACGTGGTAGACGACGTGACACCGCCTTGGATCTGTGGGTGAGTCGAAATGGAGTCGTGGTTTCCAAGGTACTCCTTCAAGTTGTGTAGACCAACCACGACGAGAGCCTACATACGACGCTGTGGGTCAATCGAAATGAAGGAGAACGAACGGTTTCCAAGGTAACAAACAGTTTACAAGTTATCAGTGTGGAGTAACCCACAACCACATACGTACGACGAGAGGGCTGTTGTACACTTCAGAATCCCAAACTGGAAATGAAAAGAAACATACAAGAATGAAATGGCGAATGCAGTGTAATCATCGAGCCTTGGGTGGAAGGAGGGGAGTCCTAGTAAAGTACGTCAATGGGAAGTCATCATAAAAAAACCAGGTTGCATATCTGGTAGGTATGGTGGAGTATGGTAAGAGATGTGCGGAACTGCGGCGGGATGCAGAGATTGGATGAGACCCTTAAATGCGAACAGAGATGCCGCGCGTTACGGATCTGCAGCCCGTTACAGATCTGCTGGCCAGCGCGGAAATGCTCGCAACTGCTAGAGCCATTGCTGGAACTGCAGGGACTAGCAGCTGATGATAAGGACTTGGTATCGTATCAAGGAAAAATAGCCATTCATATGAATAGGTACATGAAGTGTCTACAAGGCAACTGTATAGGGAGAGCAAAAAATACCGGCCTTCTGACTCTGGCAACCCGACTGCCGTCCGCATACATGAGCTCGCCTAAAGTGAAATGGTGATCAGAGGTGATGTGCGGAAGGGCGAGCTCTTCATCGTGATTCAACGCGAAGCCTAGATGTTCGTATTGAGAACTGGGGGATCGTTGCTGTGTGGGGGTGGTAAGTAGACCGGCCGAAGCGATGGTCGTTCCTCGGCCCTGTGTAACATAGTAGTGCGAGACTGGAAACAGGACCTGTATGGTCTTGCTCACCTCACACCAACCCTCGCCTAGACAACCTCTGCCAATTCACCCCGCATACAACACGCATTCAAACATGCCTCCGTCCCAGGCGTAGACCCGCCTAGAGCAGAATGGTGAGGTCGATGTTGTCGTGGAGCTGGCGCATTCGTATCGAGCAGCGAGCAAAGGGGAGCGTCGATGTGGGTGAGCGGGCCTGCAAGCAGAGAGGTGTTGAGGGGAGACGATGGGAGGAAAGGGAAAGAAAGGAAACGACGCGCCTTCTCGATTGTGACGCGTCGGTTATATCAGGTCGCGTCGGGTCACACCTTGTCACGCGAAACTGTCACGGTTCGAGGTCCGTGCGCGATCTTAGTCTTAGTTTTTTCAACTCCGCGGAGAAGAATTCGGCGCGAATTGCAACAAAGCTCCCTCAACTCACCGTATCTCTTTGCGTTTCCGGGGCAGATCCGTCAAGAGGTGCCATCACCTTCCATATCCGCTGCAGAAACGTTGGGAGATAGCGTACGGCGGCATATTTGCGGCATCTCTGACACGAATATGCCAGATCGCCGGTGGATATGCCTAAGGTATGTTGTGATCTATTATTTTCGGTCGCGTATACCAGATGTTAGCATATCTGGTTAGAAATTCGCAGCTATGCTGAATATCACCCGGATATGCAACCTGGTTTTTTTATGATGGTCAACCTCTACACCTCGCTCTCGAAGCCCCTCTCTAGGCTCAACATTGACGAAGAAATAATCTCCGCAGTCAACTTCTCGAAGACGAGCAACCTCGCCTGGCACACCATCCTCCTCCCGCCTTCTCGCCGCGACGAAATCAAGAAACGCCTCTTCCGCAAGCACCTCGTCTCTGCAAGGGTTGAATTGCAAGACTTGCATTTTCGGACAGAGGGGTAACACGTCCACTTGGGGTGTCAACTGGAGAAACAGGTCGACGTTGCCCAAGCTTGCAGCAGCAGGGTCCCCCATCATATGGAGGGCGTCCCGCGGGCTGAAAAGGCCCAGGGAGATGATATTCGGTAAACACTTCAGGCAATGGAGAAGTGCCGGTTGGGTGAGAGCCAAGTAGCAGAACGCGACATCGTCGAGGGTACCGCCAAACCGATCGAGGAACTCGAACAACCCACTCTCATGATGACCCCGTGGCGTAACTCCGCGGCTGTCCCCATCGTACAAAACGTCCAGTTGACGAAGAGAGGGGAGGATGAGGTGTTGAGCGAACCCCTTGGGAAGATCGGAATTTTCCAGCACGAAAACGAGTTTCTTGAGCCTGGGAAGTGAGATGGGTGCTTCGCTCATCGTTGGCATCTGTGCCACTGCGTCTTCGAGGATAAGTTGGCATGTGACGAGGTTGGGGCACTCTTTGAACAAGGACAAGATCCCCAACACGTCAAAGCGATGCGAAGACTCTACAAGATGTCTACCGAAGCTCAGGTGCTCCAAATTCGACCAAATGGCGGGTATGCGCATGATATCATCGAACAGAGGCCGTGCCGCTATTACCAACGAGCGCAAGGTAGGTGAGCCAAGTATACTGGGTCCTGCCATCGTGGTTTGCGATACCGGGCTGTTGAGCTGGTGGCCCATTGCGCCACAGAAGAGCTCCACTTCGGTTAATTTTGGAGTGGACTGGGGAGGGAGAGTGAGAAGGCGGATGGTTGGATGACGAAGAAGCTCTGTTTGAGGGATGACCGTTTTCAGCTTCAAGCTTTTCCAGCGCGACGATGAAGCGACGAGGGTGTCCACCAGCTTGTCGAGATCAGTGCCCTTTGAAAAGAGCTTCTCAATGTCGCGACCAGAGCGTCCGTGTGCAGTCCGGTCCGTGAGATCGACGCTGAGATGGCAATCGTCGGAGCGGGATATCCAAACTTGTGCCAGTTCGACGAGTTTGGCGACTTTTGCGGCCCATCGGCGGTTGGGGAAGGTAAAGGGGACACAGGGAGGGATATCAATGAGCAGATTGCACCAAAGAAGTTTTGTGGAGATGGCCAAGTTACGCCAGGACCTGCAAACGTGGCTGATGACGATTGCTGAGTGGTGTGCTGAGATCTTCTGAGGAAGACCGTGATAACCTTCGAGCGCTGCGAGGAAGATCGAAGAGAGTATATCGACAGGGATGCGTTTGATGGGAGAAAGTAGCGCCTTGTGTCCCTCCACTTCCCTCTTCTGTGCCTTCCAACGGTTCTCGAGCTCTCTCAATTCTCGCTCGGGCGCTCCCTTCCTTTGTTGAATGTCGTCCATGATCATTTTTCCTTGGGATATCAAGCCCCGAATGGTCACGACTTCGTTGTCGGAGAGAACATAGTTGGTGTTGAAGTGATGGGTAAAGGGGGAAGACATAGTTGAGATGGATTAGATGGAGCTGCTGGAAAGAATCGAGAGGCGTTATCGGTACCTGGACTTCGGCATCTCCCGACTCCCCGATCCCAGGCCTTGGACTTTCTCCGTACTACTGTACGTTGTAGTATACCCTACATACTAAGGCATTGTCCCGCTCTCCGGTCTGATCCTTTTTGGCCTCGACTGAAGCTCAAAGTGAAAATAAGGCTAACTTGTTCATGCAAACCGTTGAGGTAATTTTCCAGACGCATGTTTAATGTACATGCCAGGAGCGATTCAGACGGGGTTGGGAATCTAAAATCGAAAGGTGCACGCTGAGCTGTAGCCCATCCATACCTCGGACTCCACTTCCTATGGCACACACCGCCAGAATCAAAACGAAGGTTTCCAACGTGCTAATACTCCCTTCCCAGTGTTTTTTGTTGTGGCTTACCCATAGCGAGAGAGAGAGACAAGCAAAGATCGTGGACGTAAGTCCAAGTCACCTTTTGTGATCCCATTTTTGTAGTCTGGGTGGATGGTATTCGCCGTGTAGCGAACTGGTTTCTTTCCCAATGGAAAGAATGTTGGGAGTATGCTCGTGGTCTGAAAGTACTTGGTAAAAGCCCAGCTTGGTGACAAGACTAGGTACAAGTCGCAGTATTATCGATAACTGGAGACAAGGATTGGCCGGGGACTTGTATGGCACCTGTTCGTGATGTGGAGGGGTAAGATTAACCAATACTTCGTTCTTATCACGCTCGCACACAATCCGCAATCCTAGCAGGATACCCAAGCACTGGACGATACAATCCGCCTTTCCGTAAAGTGTGAAGTTCATGGAACCTGGACTCGGTATCGGGGACTACTGCCATCCTATCACGCTTCTGTATATCACCTATTTATATGTATCTCTATGGTCTGCGGGTACACACGCTCATCAGCGCTTAAACCTGGGAGCCGGGAGATACCGAGATAAAGTCTCTGATCGATTGATTACCTTACTGGTCGTCCAACCTCTTCATAAACTCTATCTCAGCCATGTCTTCCCCCTTTTCCCATTACTTCAACACCAACTATGTTCCCTCCGACCACGAAATCGTGACTATTCGGGAATTAATATCTCGAGGAAAAATGATCATGGACGACGTCAAACGAAGGAAGGAAGAGCTTCAGCATGAATGGAGAGAGCTTAAGAAGAGTTGGGAGGTGCAGAAGAGGGAAGTGGAAGGACACAAGGCTCTACTTTCTCCCATAAAACGCATTCCTAGAGATATACTCTCTTCGATTTTCCTCGCGGCGGTCGAAGGTCGTCCCGATCGTCCCCAGAGGATCTCAGCACGCCACCCAGCAGTCGTTATCAGCCACGTTTGCCAGTACTGGCGCAATTTTGCCATCTCAACAAAACTCCTTTGGTGCAACCTGTATATCGAGGTCCCTCTCTGCCAATCCCTTCGCTTGCACAAGCTCCGATGGAGCGCGAAAGTAACTAAACTCGTCGATATGGTGCAAGTTTGGATCTCCCGCTCGGACGATTGCCATCTCAGTGTTTCTCTCACAGACGGCATTACACCCGGCTGCGGTCATTACATTGAGCAGTCCTTCTCACAGGGCTCTGAATTTGACCAGCTTGTGGACACCCTCGTTGCCTCATCGTCGCGGTGGAAAAGCCTGAAGCTGAACATCTTCATCCCTCGAACGCAGCTTCCCTCTTTCCCGACCATCCGCCTCCTGACTCTCCCTCCCCAAACCACACCGATATTGACAGAGCTGTTGCTCTACTGTGATGTGGAGGAATCCCAGGACATCAACCTGATATCCCAAACCCTGATAGCAGGGAGTAGTATACTTAGCACACCAACCTTGCGCTCTTTGACAATAGGGCCGAGGACTCTCTTCGACATCGTGCGCACGCCTGTCGTTTGGTCGAATTTGGAACACCTCGACTTTGGTGGATATCCTTCACGGTCTCCGCATCGTTTTGAGGTGCAAGCCGCTTTGACCGTGTTAGCAGAGTGCTCTAACCTCGTCACATGTAATCTCACTCTCGATGACACCACCCTGCCAGTGGCCGTTGTCCGAAGACCGATCGAACTTCCAAAACTAAGGAAACTCGTTTTCCTTCCGTACGAATCCCATCTTCCCCGCGGTTTCGCCCAATCCCTCATCCTTCCCTCTCTGCGTGAACTGGAAGTAAAGACTGGGTACAGCGAATGCACGCCACGAACTCACCATGAGAGTGGGTTGTTCGAGTTCTGCGACCGTTTTGGGTCCACCCTCGAACGCGTCACGTTCTGCTACCTAGCTCTAACCCAGCAGGCACTCCTCCATTGCCTCAAGTGTTTGCCCAACGTCACCTCCTTGGGGCTTGTTAGCATAGGCAGAGTGAGAGTCGTCGGGGCCTCTGCCAGTCTCAACCGCGACTTATTTCTCCAGCTGACACCCCAAGTAGATGTGTTGCCCTTGTGCCCTAAAATTCGAGCTTTCCGATTTCAGGCGTTCCAAAGGGATCTTGCGGAAGAGGCGCTGTTGGACTTTGTTGCAGCAAGACGGCGTGGGGATAGAGTGATGATGGGTGAGGTCGCTCGGCTTCAGAGCGTTGACTGTGGAGATTTTGCTTTCCGCCTGGTCGAGCCTAGCGAGTGGCTTCGAGGGCGAGGCGTAGAGAGTGATTTTTCACTGACGTCCTTCACGAATCCCATCTTTGGATAGATTTACGATGTTTCCCATTCGTCGTGCCATTCTTGTATCTTCCTCTTATCATTGTGTCTGCCGTAATACGATTAGGATAAGGCTATAAAACGCTTCGTTTGGTCGTATCAATAAAGACTCTGAAGTTGGGCGGTGAGTCACTGAATTCCAGTCTTTTCCTGGCTTGTTTGAAGGGTGACGAGTGTTATTTGCATAGTCCGTCGTGCAGCAATGGGGACCAGAATGATGGTTTACTTTCGGTTTGGAAGCACACTGCCAGCGTCACTTATGTGTTGCAATTTCGTTTTTTAACTTGGCTCATTCCGCCAACCGGTCTTCAACGAGGGGGATTTGGGAACATACATATGGGCTGAATGAATGAGCTTTGAGCGCGACTAGTTAGAGTGCCAAGACCCTCGGCATACGCTGATATGAAACGGGTATCGTGAAGCTGGGTTTACGCCTGCACGATTCGCAACTGTAGGTTGACGTCATTGGCATTCAGTCCCTAAAAAGGAAAGGTGGCGGTCTGGAGGAACTAACCACCGAAGTACCGCGTGGTTTGATCGTGCCTTCTGAATAAACAAAGAGAATGGGAGAATGAGATAGAATGACAGAGCTGTGAGAATGTCAGTTTGGAAGATATTCCTTGTCTCAAGATCAGTGTTCAAGTCGGCAGCCTCTAAGGCTCTAACTCTTTAGTCGTACGTTTCTGCTGGGGTCTGGGTCCCAATCTTTCACGGTGTGCAAGCGACACACCTGATTTACGTCTCTAATTGGAAACTAAGGACCCTGTTGTCAAGAAGCTCATTATGATAGGCACAGCTTTCTTCAACGATGCTGCGCCTTTGTCGAAGCTGGTGGCCACATGTTGAGACAAAGGGAGCATGTGACTTTGACGCCACGACCGGAGTTGGTTGAGCACAATGGATGGCCGGGACAGGATTGCTTTCATGAAACGACTTGATTGTGTCTTTCACACTGTTATAAAGGTGTGGTTGGTTCTCGCATCTTTCTTTCGGCTCAACCTCCCACCACACTCGTCGAGGGCCGAACACGTCTCTTCCCCCCACTCAATGGAACGCATGACGGTCGACTCCACAAAAGATAACGTGCAGTGCTTGGTATGTTGGTATCTCTCGAGGCAAAAAAAACTCAATTTTCCAATCACAAGCTCTGCCACAGCGTCGCTCGACTCGCCTGAAGCTATCCCGACAGAACGTAGTCACGTCAGCAGTCAGCAATAAAAATGGCAAAGTTCAAGCAGTTGTAGATGAGGAAACTCGGGATACCCGCAGGAAAGTGATCCAAATAAAGCTCCTCCCTCGGAAGGGTCGCGGCCATGAAGCCAAAAAGCGCCACCCGAAACCTCCTTCAATCATCAGAGCCGGTCCTATCACAGCTACCCGTAAGACGGACCGGCGTTCTGTCTATCGATTGGGCCGGAAAGATTTAAAGAGAAGGAGCAAGTTGAAGAAGAAAGGAACCTTCATCGGGCTCGAGAGGAAGATCTCCCGTGCCCGAGGCTACCACAGATTGCTGTGGCAGGCCCGCATCAAGAACACTGAGGGTCACCAGCGTAGGGAGAGAGAGTGGAAAGCGCGAGGAGCCAACGTTCCGAAAGACCACAACATTCAACGGGAGGCTGTTTGGACAGACGCGGAGAAGCGATTCAGCTATGGGACACCAAAGGTGGAGCCCAGCCTCCGACAGATGGTAGGTGTCCGTTTCGACTTGTATGAGACTCGAAGCTCACTGTACTTACAGACCGGGAGCACTCCTACCGGAGCTTTGGCTCTAGCTGTAGTGGGTGAAACAGCTGTTCGGGCTGCGTTGCCGCGTGAGATTGAACAGGTTTCAACTCCCTTGGGACCCTTGATCGCCCAAGAGCTCGAAAGACGGCCGAGGCTGCATCCGCTCTCCTTCCTCGTGCAAAGCAGCGACACCGACGATACGATCGAGGCTGAGCTAGAAAATCAAGAGAAGTTTTATACGTATAGGGAATCTGCCTTCTACTTCATGCCGTACGACAACGAGATCGACAACGAGATTTATTGGCGGCAGTCTGGAGCGATCAGTCGATTTGCGACTTCTTCGATCAGGGGATCGGAGTGATCGCCTTAGTTCTTCTAGGAATCATTGAGCTCTCGTATTCCATTTGATGTATTGGATATTCTGTTTACAAATATATACCTGGCGCTGCGTTCGAAGAAAGGGCTGAGTACGCTAGAGCCATTGCATCGGTCTTCTATCTTATCTACGGGAGATCATCTTATCATAGTGATCCGGGATCGCCGCGATGGTTCATTCAAACGCCCACTCCTCTTCTGCCACGACATTCCAACCTATCGACCAGCCAAGTTCAGTCCTAGGAAGCCAGGTACCTCCCCATCTAGGCTACTCTTTGCGAAGGCACTGGCCATGCTGAAGGGGATCGATGGTGGGCAAGGGTCAGTTCCCATGTGTTTGGCTCGGGGGCTGAACATCAAGCCCGAGGATCGACAAAAGATGACCAATTGACGATGCACGGGCAGTGGAACTCATGAAGAAAACACCAAACGGAATTCATTCGTCCTGGAATTGAAAGGTATGAAGTCGCTGTCTTCTTTCTTCCGTCCTCTCGCACTTCCTCCTTTGCCTCAACCTCTTTCTATCCCCACTCGACCAGGAGGAATCTTCCAAATGCCGTGCCTATGACGAGAAATCCAGAAAAAATTACCCACCCTCATCTACGATCAATCCCACTCTGTGTGTAACGCTCACAGACAGAACTCTGTGGGTTCTGTGTCGCCAAATTCGGTTGGTCTGCCGGAATGTTTGTCTCCCGGGCACTGAATGGCTGGTTAGACCTTTTATAGGATATTCTGCCCTATACGTCACGAGTTCTTTCCGCAACGGCGCCTGAGACGCTTCTCCTCCGGTCGCAATATCTATGCAGAACCTTTGTGTTATCTGCGCGTTCCATATCCAGAAGGTCACCGGCCTTATCCCTGCCCCGACGAGAGAGCCAGCCAATGAATCCAACTTCAACAGTTCGTTGCTCAAACAGGGGCTCAGTAGTCTTGAGACCTCTTGCGGCGTAGCTGCCTGCTTGTGGTGTCAAAGGTGAATATTTTGGATTTTTCTAGGTCGAACCCCCTTTTCCGTCATGCTTTGTGGTAACCGGCAGTTCATTAATTAATGGGTTCGTTATACCATGTCTTTTGACGTTATCACGGGTGCTGCGACTGATCGATTCGCCTTAATCCAGGATCTCTTTAAACCCTGCTGATCATCGCTGTTTTCTCAATCGCGGATGGCGGATCTCCAAATTCCCGCCACGTTTACGTCCCATGGTACGGTCGTGGTATTGGCAATATCATTTGCCCTTAGATATTGCAACAGTCTCAATTCAAACGCGTCCTCTTCCATTTCCCCGCCCAGGGTTGGAGGTTGCTCTAGTGATCCTATGACGTTCGTTCGACCCTTGAATACAGAAGCCGTTCTGGGATTGCGCCAACATTTCCCCCCAATCTTCTTGAATCTCGATCTATTTTGCATTTGGCCAACATGTGGAGTTTCGTCGCAGTGGGGTCTTTCTCGCCACCCGTTCACATGCACTGCGATGACGGAGCCGACCAGCCCGAATCCTCCAACAGCCCATTTGGTCCCTTTTTCTACCTGGTGCACTCGTTCTTGGATGTGGGGCTTTGCACCCTAGGCCGAGCACTGTCAAGGGCCTGGTCTTCTGATGGGAGGAAGCCACAATGTCGAATGGGTTGTGAACGACCTGGTGACCTTTCCCATCAAAGGGTAGCGCCATTCCCGCTGCTGTGCTCATGGAGCAAAGGTGAGTGCATACCTTACAACCCTTCCCCCATTTACATATTGACTCTGCCTTGCACGTTCATTTGAAGGACAGATGCACGATGGAAAGATTTGAATCTGATCTGGATGCCGAATTGGCTTCGCCCAATTCGGATCTTGAACACCTGGCGCCTATCATTGCTCCGTTGGCCGATTGAGCTTGTTCCCGGCCCTCGCAACGTTGGTAAGTTTTATTTACTCCGGGATTCCTTACGTTACCCCTCACCCAACTTTAATCTTCAACGAGTGAAAAAAAGGTACCTGCCTATGTGAACGAGGAATGAATGCTACGGCGAAGTCTTCAGGTGTATGCATCAACTGCGCTACTCACACTCCAGAGCTGCCTTGACGCAAGGCTGTCGGCCTATGTATGATCCCTTTCAGAGTTTGAGGCCAGTGATCCATCCATTCCTACGTCGATCGGCCTTACGCTCGTTGACCCTGTCCTTCCCCAAAAGCAACGAGAGGTAGACCTCTGGAAGGGTATGCTCCTTTGGCTCATTTTGGCTCATGCAGCCGTGGCTCCAACAATTTCGGGTGGTGTGGGGTTATGAAAACTCAAGGTCAATCGAGAGCCGGGTGTATGGCCATGCGTCTGATAGACTGTGAAACTGGACACAACTACGGTTAGACTCACAATTGATGGACTTGATGCGGGAATGAGGCTTGTAGGCATGTCGAGAGTGGTATATTTGTTAGCGAGGATATGGCCAAATGACTTCCATGTACAGGTCCGTGTTCTTCGATCGAATAACTCTCGTCGATGGGCAGGTAGACTAGGCTTCATTGGTTCATTTTCACACACATTTCAACAGGCACTCACGAAGGACCGCGGTTTAGGCACTCGCCACGACCGAATAATACAAGATGTCTGATCTGTCGTCACTGTACGGATTGCCGAGAACCCTGCAAGAGATGCCGGATCTGAGAGCACCGGCTGGCTGGTCTCGTCTCGGCGAAAACTAAACGCCTTTGGGACAGTCGCATCGATTGGGTCAGGTTTCAATCTCAATTGGAAGTTTCCATTTCTCACCTAATTGAATTCACCTCCTTCAACCTCACTTCAAACCTGGCTTCGAGCGAAGGATCGCTGCTGTGGGGAAACATGGGTCCCTTCCCTAGGCCGTCTTCGAGGTATAAAAGCTGAGCTCAATTGGTTCCCAGGTGCGCCTACGAAACCCGTAATCTCCCTTCCTTGCTCACCATCCGATAATGGCGTCTATTTCCTTGATCAAGATACCCCTCATAATCCTTGACGCTTTTTGGATGCTGCTCGCCGCTACTCCTCCAAACCCTGCCAGTCCCTCGAAGGAGCATATCATCCCTAGCTGGAGGGAACGCTTTCTGAAGGGTCTCGCCTCTCCCTCCATCTTCCTACGTGTAAGCTCCCACTCCTGGCACCGCAAGCGCCAGCTTAGCTTCTGACCCCGTTTGCGCTCTAGACAACGTATTGGCTCGCAGGATTCGTTGAGACGCTTCTTCTACTCACCACCTTATCACCCAACCACCCATTTGCGCGACTTATTGCCAACACTCTCGTGTATAACGCAAGCTGTGTCACACGCCTTCAGATAACCCGGTGTTTTGTTCTGGGCAATCTCTTGACAGCGTTCGGGGCGTTGTTGCGCTTACGCTGCTACAAGACCCTCGGAAAGCATTTCACGTTCGAACTCTGCATCCACGACGACCACATACTCGTCGACGAGGGCCCCTACAACGTTGTGCGACACCCGAGCTACACAGGACTCATCCTCACCATCCTCGGCGCCTATTTGAACCACGTCAGTGGTTCTTGGGTCAGTGAGTGTGGGGTCGCTAGCGCCCACAACGGATATTGGGGACCGGTGATCGTGATATTGTGGATCCTCTTCTCCTTTGCGGTGATCGTCAGCCTCCTACTGCGCATCCCATGCGAAGACAGGATTCTGATGGACAAGTTCGGAGAAGTGTGGGTGGACTGGGCGAATCGAGTTCCGTATGTGCTCATCCCAGTTATCTATTAGGTCTATGAGCTCTCTAGTATGATCCTGATGACGCATTCACTGTGCTATTATATGGCTCGTGTGTTTTGTATGGCTTTTACCTGTGTACCGCGTTCTTGACTCAATTACTCCTGGTGGCTTTGTCCTGTCGTATTCAAATCCTGTATCTATTAGCAATGTATATTAGTGATGTATGTATGTACCAATACCTGGGACTCACTCTGTGAGTGACGACCAGCCCCCACGCTTTTTTTGTTACCTGCCCCTCATCCGTATTGTTTCGAAGCTTCTCTAAATTTCAAGCCTTGGTTTGTCATTCAAAATAGTATGAGAGAAGTAATATTAATATTAAGAGCCCTTTCATAAATCGTAGAAGCGTTGTAGTCCGAGCAGTCCTATGGTCAGGCATTTAATAGGACGCCTTTACCAGCCAGATCAAAAGTCGCATGCAATGTCCGCCTGCCAGTTGCTTCCTTGAACAGGATGCAAGCCAACCAAGACAAGTTTCTCAAATTGAATCTTCCCTGGCCCAATAGCTAAGGCAGAATTCACAGACGGTTCCCCTTCTCGAGCTTTCAAATAGTCATAAAAAAGTCGGCAGATTTTCGTCGCGAGCATAAGCCGCGTGACCGGAATGCCCTTCTCAAGGGCGTCAATAGAGCATATGTGATGAGCACCAGGGCTTTTATATCCGCTCCACTGTTAGAAGTAAAAAGGTTAGCATCGATACAAGAAGCACTATGTATCAATAAGGACTTACCACGATATGAAAAGTGATCTGTGTAACACCCGCGTTTACGAGGACATGGTCATTCGCGCCCGTCATGTCGCCAGCAAGTTCAGGCTTAGGATTCATCAGCAAGTTCATGGGAATGCCTTGACCTTTGGAGCGCTTCATATCGAATAGCACACAGCCGGCGGATCCTGACCCCTGGAATGTTGTGTTTTGCCACCTGCTGTTCCCAACAGCGGAGCCTAAGTAGAGACGTCGTCTGTCGGGGCTCAAGAACTCCGCGACTGCTCCTCCGAGAGCGGAGAAGCTACCGGATCGTCCTCTTGCGCCTCCCATAGGACTTCTGGGACGCATTACTGGACTACCGGGGCGACGAACTGGGCTCCCGGTACGTTGGACGGGGCTGTGTGGGCGAATGACAGGACTACCTGGTCGGGACTGCATGTTTAAAGGCGAGGATTTGCTATGTGAGTTGGTGGAGGGTTGGGGTGATAGTGGAGGTACGAGAGCACTATGAGACTTAGAGAACTCTCAGAAGTAGTCGTTGGAGGAGAAATTAGGTGGCGGTCGAGAGCGAATTTATAGGATCCAAAGGCATAGCTCAGCCACAGGCAGACACAGACAACGAACCCTGAGTCCCCCGAGCATTGTGCATAGTAAATGAATGGTAATTCAAGCATTGTTAGCGAGGCAGACAAGTGTTGACCATAACGGCCCCAGAACAATGAATTGTCCTCACTTACTCAGCAAGCCACCTTTTCGAGGATTGTGATCAAAGCTGTTTAAGCTGAGGCGTATTACGAGCCCAAGCTCAGCCACAAGTCTCGCTTTGAGCGTCCCAGTTTTGCGTTCATCGGCTAATCCATCAACATTAACCTTTGGTATTACGCTTATACCCTCCCTAGGCGTCATTTTCTGTCTCAGCTGTCGCAATACTTCATGGTGAGGACACTCTGAGAGCCTATGGGTCGCGCTAGCACCCTTTCCCTCCCCTAAATGAGTTTGCTTTGACCAACAACAGTACGCCAAAACCGTGATGACGTCATAGCCCCGAAAAGGCAAAATAAGCGTAGCGCCGTGGGCGCTTCATCCTCCGATGCTGACCCGAGATAAGGGCAACGTCCTCAATCCCCGTACGGTGGACTCTGCGTCTACGTATTCCGCGTACTATATAGGGGCTCTTGAGATGAGAGGTGTTGACCGGTCTGGTCTGAGTCGAAGTCGAACCGTCTATGGAAACGGTTCAATCGTTGCTACAAAGGGAGGTTGATCGAGTCGCTCACCAGCCGACGCTTTGAATACCACATTTGGACGTCGAAAAAGTGCCTCGTGTGAGGACAATGGGAGCCCGTAGGTTGGCGCAGGACCACCAACCTTGTGAAGCGAGCGCTGCGCTCGCTTCGAAATTCGAGAAAACCGGCGTGATTTCTTGGAATGTTCTCCGACTGGCTCACCAGTGCACTTGCTTTGAGGTGCTCTCCGAGAGTGATTGAGCCTGAGTCAGATTTTCTTGGTCGTGCCTCGAGGCCTACCCATCACAACGGATCGGGCGACGTTCATTGCCTTATCCGGTGCCCGAAACTCACTCGAAGGTCAAAGTTGAATGCACCGCTTTGATCAACGAGGCGGCACCCTTCACAACTTCGCTTTGTGATAGATAGTGGACAAAGGACGCGGCTAGCTCCGTGCGGCGACCGGGGTCTGTTGCGCGCAACGGTTCATGGCACGCGCCTTCTGGAATTAAATCGGTTTGATTGTCCTATGTCAGATTTCTTTAAAAGCCATTGTGTGCGATTTTCCTTCTCTCTACTTTCGCCCCCCACCACACTCTTCCTTCCCTCTTCCTCACTGTCCCCAGCCCCTCTCCCAATCGGACCTTCAACGCGCGTTAGCTACAATGGCCCAGTCCCAGTCCGCATCCTCATCCTCATCCAAGTCCGAGGCTCGCGGGATTCAGGTGCGCTGAGACGTCTTCACTAGACACGGTTCTAGTATTAACTTGGCTGTGCCACAGGTCCGATCTAAGCGTTCAAGACCCTCCGATGAGCCAGCATCATCTGTTATCGTCGACCACGATGCCAACGCTTCTACTCTTGACGAAGAGAGACCGTCGAAGGCGATCAAGGTCGAGGACTCTTCTGGAGTAACACTCAAGATTCGCATTCCTGCTCGTGCGACACGCAAAGCCGCAAAGTCCAAAGGCCAGCGTCCCAAGCAACCTCCGACTGTCAACGGTGAAGCCGGGCCCACATTTAGCTCATGTTTGACTTTCACAACCCGCGAGCTCAAGAGGAGAGATATACTCCTCGAAGACGAAACTTGCCAGTTAGCCACGAATTCCAAGTACATAGTGTACTGCCGAGCGTGTGAAGATGACTATCAGTTAGAGTGGAAGAAGAACGCTGGTGGATACTACCTGCAGGCGTGGGCGAAGCATGCGAATACACCTGGTCACATAAAGTGTACAAAGGAGTGGAAGGCGAGGGGCGGAGATAAAATTTCCAAGGAGAACGATGCCCAATGGGAAGCTGTAAAGGGGGACTTGGGGAAGAGACTTCGTAGCGGGTTGTTCAAGCGGGACCTCGTGCTTAGGAAGGTGGAAGTAAAGGTAAGCTCTTCTTCGACGACTGAGTCTCGTGTTCTCCGATCTGACATTTCCATAGGTTGATCCCAAGGTCACAACGACCGCAGAAAAGACCGGATGTTCTGAAGAGGCCAAGGTTGAGTCCCTTGCCAAGGAGGCGGATGCTGCACTCGCTCCGAAGAGCCTCAACGCAGACGAAAACAACGTGCAGGAGCTCAGGTCCAAGACTCTGACTCCGGCGGAAGATGGTGCAACTGCGACTCAGAGTTCCGACGCGACAAAGGGATACACCAAGGTGGAGCTCATGGTCGCGCAGGAGTTGCTGAATCTCAGATACCATGTGGTGGTACACGCCTAGAATATAGAACGACGAGGTTGAGATGGCTAATAAATAGCCCTTAGATTTATTAGATTTATATTATTTCTCTTCATATCGCTGTGTTATTTTGGATTCATTGTACATTCTATGCATCGTTTCGTTTCGGTTCGCTTCATTCTCTATGGCTTTCTCCGACTGTACTCATGCAACAACTATCTCATCTCTATAAAAGATTCATTTTTAATCCTCAAGTGAAAGCTCAGCAATCATTTTCGTGAAGTCGGTTTATTGGTGAAAATCAATACGCGAGCCTTCTGGCCTTGCGCCGACGGTTCCTTCCTTCCTACCCTTTCTCTAAGCTCCCGTAACGTCCTCGCGTGGCATTTGTTTGTGGAAAAGAATAAAAAACGTGAAAGCGATTGCTCGAAACGGAATCACCATGTTCGCACCTGATGTTTGGCCACCAAGAGGTGGCCAAACATCGCAGTTGGCGACTCTCCGGTCTGACAAGTTGATCTCTTTCGATCTCCTCAGTTATGCAGTCACGAATTGACACCGTACTCATTCCTTTAGACCTTCCACGCAGCTTGTCTTCCGCGTTTCGCTGACACCTCCCTGACGCTACTCGTAAAGAACACTTGGTTTCTTCCCCCAGCAAAGCACATGTACATCAAACCAAGTCCAAAGCTTGTCTTGTATTCGACACTTTCGAGCTACTAAGCTACTACGTGGTCGACCCCGACTGGCCCTTCTACGCAGTTTGTCTTCCACGTTTAACTGACACTCACCACTCCTCATGACGAACACTTGGTTTCTTCCCCTCAACCAGCAGAGGCTCGCACCATAAAACTAGGTCCAAAACTTGTCATTTATTCGGCGCTCTCAAACTACTACGTGGGTCAAAACTACAATCGACGATCCTACATGCCCCTCAACGACGACAACGACACCAACGCCGACGAATTCGACTCAACCCCCTCCTCCACAAGACTCCTCGTCGAAGAAGGGTACGTCGACGCTCTCAACCTCACACCCACCTTCTCACTCCGATTGTACCCTTTCACCGCCCTAGTCCCCCAACCCGATTCACGCAATTGCAGTCCACATAACGGATCTCTAGGACACTCGGAGTGTTCAGCGGCTGCGAAGGTGGGGAAAAACGAAGTAGGCGAAAGGGAGGGAGAGGGAGAGGGGGAGCAGAGCCATGAGAGGTCATATTCGGACCCCGTTAGACCAGAGTCCGAGTCGGGGTACCCCTCGGAGTTCTCGACTTCGTCGAATTCGAAATCGCATTCGGGGATGGAGGTGAGGATGTGGCCGCCGAAGGGGGAGGTGAGGGGGTAGGGTGAGAGTGGGGTAACGGTGGGTTCGAGGTTCTTTTCGTCGTCGCCGTCGTTATCACCACCCCTTGTTTGTTCGTCGTCGTCGTCTTCTACACCCTCTTCGATAGTGCCGCTACTCGCACAGCCATAGTATCGCGAATGGGGGAACCTCAAACTCGACAACCTCCCCAAAAACTCTTCGTCCAACCCGAATATTCCGAGTCCTACCAACTCCTTGGCGCTACTACTGCTACTACTACTGTGCATTTTGGTTCCCCTCCCCGCTACACCGCTTGCACTGCTACCTCCGAAAGACGTATTCGCCGATTCGTACTCTTCCGTATAACCGAAACTCGAATCGCCCGTATCTCCACCACCACTCGCGCCTCTGCTATGCCCGAAACTAGTGAAACTCGTATCTTCGCCGCTTGCGAAAGACGTTTCGCAGCTCGAGTCGGGACCTGGTTCCGATGGATCTTGGGTCGATGGTAAACACACTCCATCGTCGTCGTCGTACCACCGGGATGGGTGTAGTTCGTGTATGGGTCCTGGGAAGAATGGGATTGAGGGTGGGCAGGGTGTCATCGTCGCCCGTTTCGTGATTTGAGGAGGCGAATCCAGAGGCCCGCATGACGAAGGATCGTCGTCGAACATCCTGCGAGAGTTTTGGGTTGGGGCAGAAGTAGCTGGGGGTGCTGACGGGTCGAGCTTGTCGCTACGGTTCGGACGCGGTGGGTGGGTCCTTTTCTCGGTGTGAAGAGCGTCCTAAGATACGAGAAGTGTCGGTTAATAATGAAGGTATCGTCCGGACCGCAAGAGACTCGTTGACGTTACCTTGTTCGAGTCGAAGCAGTCTTCTGAGCAGTCCGTGCTGAGAAGTGTACGATGAACGCACTGGTCGAGGAGTAGAGTTTGAGAGTCGGTGTTCCCAACACGCGTCGACATGAAGATGGATGGATGGATGAATGGAAAGACGGAATAAGTTCAGACTGCAATTCGAGATATCGTGCGCGCGGGTTGGGAGAGAAGAATAAGAAACAATAAGTGATGAGTAAGTGAGTGAATGAATAGTCGTAATGATAAATGAAGCAAAAAAGAGGCGTAGGTTGTCGATAGTATGTGGCTAGAATGTGTAGTGGAATAGGAATGTGCGCGAGCCCAAGTCGAAATGTGGCAGTCAGCGATGCAGAGCGGCAGTATATATGTCGACAACTGAGGCTGACCTTTTAAAGAGTGTTTGGAAGGTTGGTTGGTTGACGTTGATCAAGGTCAGCGAAGAGGTTCTAGGTATCGTTGGCTGACTTGAATGACTGGAACGAAGGAATGTACTCAGAATCTAGAGCCCGCATGAAACGGTGCCCTTGTCTGAAACGGTGTCTTGAGTCGGCCATGCAGCGTTTCGAGCAGAGAGGTCTATGATCAAAGCGTTCGACCATCTCACAACAGACACCACGCTAACGATAAGATAAGACAAGCGCCAGGATCTTATCAGACGACGTCATCTCCCCGCGCCGGTGGCGGCCCGGACTTGGGCGCAATCACGAAAATTCCAAACCATCTTGTTCAGTTCCGTCTACTCGTTCATTCGAGGTTGAGGTAAGTTTTTCTCTTCGTCGTAGAGCCTATAAAGCTAACGCATCCCAAAAATTGCTCTAGATAACATGATAAGTGCAGTAGCTGCACGAAAGGCAGCACTTGCCCAGGCACAGGCGCAAGCCAACGGTGCCGGCGACAGCGATGTCGCGATGGCTGAAGTGCCTGAGCCAGGACCCTCTTCATCCAAGAGGAAGTCCCAGTCGTTGTCTTCATCGTCTGATGCTGAAAAACCACGAAATTCGTCAACCAACAAGAAGGCGAAGAAGACGAGGCAGAGAGAGGGGGACGAAGAGGACGACGAGCAGTTGGGAGGACCGTCGAGGACGAAAAGGCAGGCAAAGAAGAAGAAGGCACCCAAGAAGACCCCTAAACCCGCTTCCAAATCTCAGCGGTACTTTACAGCACCGCAGCAAGACTCGTTCGAGCAGGGAGAGGACGTTATAGCCTTGGGTGGTTCAGGCTCGGAATCAGACTCGGATTCACTCATCGTTGGGATGGAGGACGTAGAGGAAGACGACGCAGACCTCTCTTCAGACGGTCTATCCGACGACGACCTCATGCAAATCGACGGGACCCTTACACTCTCTACACTCTTCCCTCACACCCAAACCAAGCTACAACAACCCACAACGGTACCACCGCTATCTACTTTCCAACCCGTCGTGGGTGAAAACGTGTTCACGCTCTCAGAAGACGAAGTATCGAACCTCGGCCTCGGGAAGCTTTCACCTTCGACTGTCGTACTCCTCCCTGCACACGATACCCTATGCATCCTCGGAACTTGCAGTATCACCGTCCTGCATGGGTCTATCACCGTGCTCGGCACGACGCTCCATTCAGCTCCTCAGGCTCATAGAGTCTTCGCACCTAAATCATCTCCACTCCCCGTCATCCGATGCGCATTCACCTCCCGCAAGTCGTCATCGGTACCCCCTCAAGTCAACTTACCGTCACGGATCGAGGTGGACGAAGACGTGAAGCGACACGGAGCCGTGTTGTTGTTCTCAGAGCTCAGGACGGGCGTCGAGGGTCTAGGGAAGATATGTAGACCTTTTTTGAACGTGTTCGAGCCGTCTAAATGGCAAACGCACAGTGGGAGTGGGGTGCTTGGGGTTCGGGGGTTGAGTGTGGTGAGTTTCGTTCTATCTATTTATTTGTTCGTTCGTTCTTCCGTCTGCACCCCCCGCGACCATCCCATCGAATCTTGACAAGTCACACCAACTAACGCCCCGTGTCTACGCTCCAGGTCTACGACCAACTATCCGATACGCACCCATTCGTCCTACCGCCTTCGTGGTCCGACGCACTCGACCAATCCATCTCAACTAACCTTCCTTCTCCACGAAACGCGCCTGGCAGCGACACCGGGAACGTCTACCTCGTCAAGGGACCCAAAAATGCGGGGAAGAGTACGTTTGCGAAGGTACTGGCTAATCGGTTGTTGGAGAGGTACGTGTATTTCCACCAGTTCGATTCGTTTTTGCGATTTCTTTCTCTTCGATGTTCGGCCGTTTTTTTCCTTATCTTACCTCGTCAACCGCCTCTTCGTCTTCACTGAAAACTGACATATCGATTCAATAGGTACACGCACGTAGCGTACCTAGACCTCGACCCCGGCCAACCGGAATATACACCCCCAGGCCTCATCTCGCTCTCTCTCCTCTCCCAACCCATCTTCGGACCTTCGTGGACGCACTGCTCTCCCCCTCCCACTTCAACTTCGACTTCATTTACGGGGGAATCGCCAACGATCGTGAAATCGGTGTTTCTGGGAAGTACGACGGCGAAGAGTGAGGTGGAGGGTTGGTTAGAGGGTGCGAGGGCGCTTTGGGAGAGGTATAGGGAGGGTGTGCGGGGTGGTGTCGGTGTTGGGTCTTTTTCTGCTTCTTCCTATCATCCTTCTTTTGGGTTTGGTGGGGACGACGAAGACGATGACGAAGACGAGAACCAGGAGGATCCAGAGGAAGAACCCGTAGACCCAACCGGCAATACCCAGACGAAGAAGACCCCAAGAAAAATAACAAACACGGTCCCACTCATCATCAACACGATGGGATGGACGAAAGGGCTCGGTGGGGACCTTACACATCGTATCGAAGAAGAGTTTGGGCCAAGCGACGTATTCGCGTTTTCCTCTCCGCACGACTCGACGCCTGGTCCGCACCACCACCCACATGCGTTCTCTGCTTACTCGCACGGACTCGACGACGATGGGGAAGGGGGGTACGCGGGGATGGTGCGTGCGGGTGCGAGGGTATATGATATCCACTCTGCTGTACCCGCAACTCCCGAAGGACTTCCAGGTGGAAGCGGAAGTGGAAGTGGGAGTGGAGGGGGGAGAGGGAACCAGTGGAGCGGTGCAGCTGACCAGAGGAGTATGACTTTGTTATCGTATTTCCATTCTGCCGTCGTCCCCTCTCCCTCTTCCTCTCCATCGTCCAACCCACATCCGCATCACCAAGAGCAGGAACAGCACGAGCACCAGGAGTACCGGTATTTGTGGGATACAACTAACCCACTCGTCGCTGTACGACCGTACAACCTCTCTCTCGCCAAAGCGGGGATTCGGAAGATCGTGTTGTGTGGTGCGGGGAGCGAGGATGTCGTTAGGGGCGAGGTGGGGAGGGTGTTGTGTGGGAGTGTGGTTGGGTTGGTTGCTCTGGAGGGTGATAGGACTGAATATGGCGCTAACGACGACGACGACGAAGACGAGGAAGAAGAAGAGAGTGAAGCACAACAACCACTCGGAAAAACAGCAAGAAAAAGAAGGACGTTACCGTACACCCAATCTCACCCCCCACCCTCTCCCTACACGTCAACATGCATCGGGCTAGGTATCGTACGCGCCGTGCACCCACGTCACCTCGACCCTTCGAACACCGATATCCTCCAAAACGACACCGACAACGATACCGAAACGGAAGTAGACCTCCAACTCCTCACACCCCTCCCACCCACGCACCTCAAAAACGTACAGATCCTCGTGAAAGGCGAGATGGAGCTGCCTATCTGGGGGTGGTTGGATTATCGGGCTTTCGAAAGTATCGGTGGTGCTGCTGCTGCTGAAGAGGTAGAAACCCGAACAGGAACGGGAGAGGGAGAGGTGGTGGTGGTGGACCAAGCGAGTGCACCTCCGTACCTCCAGTGGGGTAGACTCGGGGATACGAGGCAGAAGGGTGGGGAGAGGAGGAGGGTTAGGCGGAATGTGGTTCGGAGGGGGTTGATGTAGGGGCGGCTTCTGTACGTGCAAATTATACTTTAGAATGGAATTCTGGAGATCTTTCCCCGTTCAAGCTCAGGGTATATCTACGACCCCAAGGCTCTGATTGGTGATGGATGGTTTTCCGAGGTTGGACGTGTCGCCGGCGCCGAGCTCGTGTTGTATTTGACCTGCTGCAGGTGGTGAAATGCATCGCTCAAAGAGTTCGTAATGGAGCTAGCGACTACGAATGGTACCAGAAAAGGCTCG
This sequence comes from Candolleomyces efflorescens, assembly GCA_027579765.1. Classification (NCBI taxonomy): domain Eukaryota; kingdom Fungi; phylum Basidiomycota; class Agaricomycetes; order Agaricales; family Psathyrellaceae; genus Candolleomyces; species Candolleomyces efflorescens. Next base: position 149,867 of record JAMZDL010000070.1, read on the forward strand.
AAGATGTGTAGCAAACCTCCCAAGACCATCCGCCGTACTCCACGAAGAGTGTTCCCTATCAATCCCTCCCATCCAGTGCTCGTCACCCTCACCCACTCCCTCGTCGACTACATATTTTAGTCCAAGTCACCTATCCCTAATATTCAACGGCCATCACAATTCCAAGTTCGTCCTCAGTCCTCTTGGCTAGCTTCCAAGCCCGTCGAGCATAGGCGAGGGCCGTGTACGATAGGTGGATTGTCAGTTCGGCTTCATCCCAATAATCCTGCTAGATGGGCACGAAGCGCCGACCCCGCCCCAACCAGTTGACGAACTTGTAAGTGAGCAAGCATATCAACCTAACGTACCACTGATCCTTCTGCGTATTCGACAAAGGTCCTTAAGACCCTTGGCCCTCGGGGATGAGGGCCTTTGTCGGATACGCAGCAGGATCAGTGGTATAGGCTGTTTGCTAGCTGTTCAATTGCAAGTTTGTCCAACTGTTTGGAGAGGCGTCGGAGCGTCGCACCAGGCATCCGTCAGGAATACTGGGAAGAAGCCAGTCGAAGCTTCTCTGCGACCGGTGTTGAGTTGGATTGGTAGGGACCGAGCGTCTGAACCGAGCCTTGCAATGCCCTGTCGAGATCCAACGATTTAGCCAAATATTGGCTGGGCTGGGATGGTAACCGGACGTCTTACCAGCGAAAGGAATTTGAGGTCTACGAGAGATTGGATGAGCCCTGATAGCCCGTTGGATAAGGGGGAGTGCTCTTGATCCCCAGGGAAGGAAGTGTCGTCCGACCTTTTAGAACCGGGATGGTGGAAGGAGTGTGTCGGTGGTGCGTAGGCCGTGGTAGGGGACCACCCTCGTCGAGTAAGGCGACGGATCTTGGGAGTTTTGCTACGCTTCTGAGATGAGGCTCTCGTAGGACAGTTGGTCCTTCTTAAATGTTGGCGCTGGCCGCCGGTCCACGACGGCATCTGTCTTCTTGCGCGGGTGCGGACAGCGTCGGTAGCATCGTACGAGTACAGCGTTCCTAGTACATGCCAGTGCGCTCTGCCGAGCCCCATTGTGTTACGAGAGGTGCCAATTGTCCGTTTTGGATGCGAATCAAGAAAGGCAAAAACAGAGCTTTGTATTCAGAGCCAGCTCCTGCATCATAAAAAAACCAGGTTGCATATCTGGTAGGTATGGTGGAGTATGGTAAGAGATGTGCAGATCTGCGGCGGG